>JAXRKP010000037.1:490000-500000 GCA_037039925.1 Doris montereyensis | reverse complement strand
GATTTTGTTATTCTATTGTCATTCATTCTGGTAACATGTCCAAACCATCTCAGTTGATTCATTTCTATCTTAGTTTTTATGCCACCTGCTTTGGTTTGATCTCTTGTTGTGTTGCTAATTTTGTCTCTTTTAGTTTTCCCTACTACTCTTCTTAGATATTTCATTTCGGCTGCCTACACTCTACTGTATTTCCTACGGTCCAGGTTTCACTGGCACAGAGGAGAGTAGGACAACAGACTGTTGTATACTACCATTTTGATTTTTGTTGACAATTCTTGCTTACCTACAAATGCCATTCCTAGATGGTTATATATTGCACTTGCCTTTTGGATTCTCTGGCTCATTATGTTGATATTTGACTGAAGGTCCCTTCTGATTTTCCAAAACAGAACTAAATCATCAGCAAATGAAAGCATTGATACATTTACTGGTTTGAGCTTCCACATACCTACATTCCTTTTCTTAATTTTTTTGAGGATGTCTTTGCGACTGAATCCATAAATGTGATAAGCAAAAGAGGACTTAGGTATCAACCCTATCTTACTCCTACATCTACATCAAATTCTTCAGATACATTTCCAACTACTCTCACTGCACATGTTGGTTTATTGTAAAAACTTTTAATGGCTTCTATTAATTTTTGCTCTACATTGTGTTCTTTTAAGGAATGCCATTGTTCGTCCCTCATCACAGTGTCAAATGCCTTTTCTAAGTCAATAAAACACAGGTGCAAGTCAACGTTTTTCTCAAGGAATGTTTCTATTATTTGTCTAATTGTAAATATGTGATCTTGTACACCTCTTCCTGGTCTAAATCCACTCTGTTGTTCTTTAATCTGATCCTCTGCTCTTTTCCTTAGTCTCATTTCCAGAATCCTGGCATACACTTTCCTGGTACGCTAAATAGTGATATCCCTCTATAGTTTGAGCACTTCATAGTTGATCCTTTCTTGTGTATTGGTACTACCATTCCCTTTTTCCAGTCGTCTGGCACATGTTTGGACTTCCATGCTTGTTGGCATATTGCATGTAGTAGTGTGTCTGCCTCTCTCCTTGGTTTTTAATCATTTCTGGATAAACTTGATCTGCTCCTGGGACTTTTCCTAATTTCACTTTTCTTATAGCTGTTTGAAGTTCTTCCATTGAAATATCTACATCTTCAGCTGTCTCATCTCGATTACTTGTTACTCTTAATAATTGATATGTACTCCTTGTTTCATATGTTCTGGAGGGATTATCTAATTGTTGAAAATACTTTCTCCATGTTTCCATAACTTCGCTATCTCCTTTCATTAATTCTCCTTTGGCATTCTTAATTTGTCGTATTGGGCATGCTTTGCTCTTTCTTATGCTCTTCATTGCTCCACATAGCAGCTTTTGATTTCCTTGATAGCTTTCTTGAAGTCTTTGTCCAAACTCCTCCCATTGTTCCTGTTTTGCTTTCCTTACTTCCTCTTTGGCGATAGTTCTTTTATTCACGTAATCTATCCTATCCTCTGGTCTCTTTGTTTGCAAGTATTTCTTCCAGGCATCCTTCTTTTCTTGATCTTAGTCTTGACATTCTCATTCCACCATGCTGTTCTTTTCCTATCTCCTTTAATTTGTTTCCTACCACAGACCTCTTCAGTACAACTGAGGAATGTTTCTTTATATATTTGCCACTTTTCTTCTATTGTGCTTTCCTTTAGATCCTTCTGCCTTTTACTAATAAATATTTTTATCCTGGATTGGTATATCTGTTTTACTATTGGTTTATTTAGTTCTTCTATTTTGAGTTTAGTAGCTTTCTTCACTTTCCTTTTCTGTTTGTTTTCTTCAGTTAATAATCCCATTTTGGCTATCACTAAGTGATGATCACTAAATATTTCAGCTCCTCTGCTTACTCTAGCATCCATTGTACTGTAAAAATGGAGCTGCTAACTATTACGTAGTCCATGATTGAATTTTCACATCTGTCTTCATTTACTCTTGTATATCTGTGGATATCTTTATGAGGAAAAAAGGTGTTAGCTAGTTTCATGTTATTCTTTAGGCAAAAATCTATTAATCTCTCCCATTTGGAGAAGTTGTTGTCTCGCCTTCTTTACCTATTACTCGTCCTGAAGTTTCTACATTGTTGCCTACTCTAGCGTTTAAATCTCCTAAAACCATTAATTCCTGTTTGGGTTTGAGATTCTCTGCAGCTATTTGTAAATCATTTTCGAAGATATCTTTTTCTTCTCCGGTGGCATCTTCGTTTGGTCCATAAGCTATTAATAATTTAATTTCTCTTCCTTGAGGTTTAATATTTACCTCTAATAGCCGTGAGCTTCCAAATTTCCAACTTTCTAGTAGCATTTCTTGCCTTTTATGCATTGGGAGGCCTACTCCTGCTCTAGCTCTATTGACAACTACTACTGAGAAGATTAAAATATGATTTGGATAATAATAATAATAATAATAATAATAATAATAATAATAATAATAATAATAATAATAATAATAATAATAATAATAATAATAATAATAATAATAATAATAATAATAAAAATAATAATAAATAATAATAATAATAATAATAATAATAATAATAATAATAATAATAATAATAATAATAATAATAATAATAATAATAATAATAATAATAATAATGAAATAATAATAACATCCATAATTATAACCACAACAATAACAACAATGGTGGAACACAAAAAAAGATCTTGAAATAGACCCCGAAAACGTGACTAAGGGATTTCAATAATAAATTGGAGGTAAGGGAGAAAGACGGTTTGCAATACATAATAAGATAAGATAAGATAAAATAAGATAATTCTATTGATCTCAGATGAGACATGTATTTCATAATGTTATTTCAGTATCGTCACGCGAGTAAACTCGTGACCACAGTATGGTATGGAATCAGACCTGCTATATGTCAAGTGTGAAATACGTGACTTCGCCATGCAAGTCTGAATGAGTTAGCAATTATTTACAATGTTGATACAATGCCATATCTGAATGAGTTAGCAATTATTTACAATGTTGATACAATGCCATATCTGAATGAGTTAGCAATTATTTACAATGTTGATACAATGCCATATCTGAATGAGTTAGCAATTATTTACAATGTTGATACAATGCCATATCTGAATGAGTTAGCAATTATTTACAATGTTGATACAATGCCATATCTGAATGAGTTAGCAATTATTTACAATGTTGATACAATGCCATATCTGAATGAGTTAGCAATTATTTACAATGTTGATACAATGCCATATCTGAATGAGTTAGCAATTATTTACAATGTTGATACAATGCCATATCTGAATGAGTTAGCAATTATTTACAATGTTGATACAATGCCATATCTGAATGAGTTAGCAATTATTTACAATGTTGATACAATGCCATATCTGAATGAGTTAGCAATTATTTACAATGTTGATACAATGCCATATCTGAATGAGTTAGCAATTATTATTTGATACAATGCCATATCTGAATGAGTTAGCAATTATTTACAATGTTGATACAATGCCATATCTGAATGAGTTAGCAATTATTTACAATGTTGATACAATGCCATATCTGAATGAGTTAGCAATTATTTACAATGTTGATACAATGCCATATCTGAATGAGTTAGCAATTATTTACAATGCTGATACAATGCCATATCTGAATGAGTTAGCAATTATTTACAATGTTGATACAATGCCATATCTGAATGAGTTAGCAATTATTTACAATGTTGATACAATGCCATATCTGAATGAGCACTTTGTCTTTGAGTCGTCTGACAGTTGTGACATGTTCTATAACAACGGTCCCAGCAAAGGACTCAAAGACGTAGTGTTCACTCAGATGTCACCTTTCTTAAGTTCTCCTTTCTAATGAAATATAAATATGTGTGTGTGTGTGTGTGTGTGTGTGTGGGGGGCACAGAAAGAAGAAGAGAAAGAGACAGAAAGAGAGAAGAGAGAGAGAGAGAGAGAGAGAGAGAGAGAGAGAGAGAGAGAGAGAGAGAGAGAGAGAGAGAGAGAGAGAGAGAGAGAGAGAGAGAGAGAGAGAGAGAGAGAGAGAGAGAGAGAGAGAGAGACGGACAGCCAGACAGATAGAAAGATAGACAGACAGACAGACAAACAGACAGAGATCGAGACAGAGATGGAGAGAGACAGAGAGAGAAAGAGAGAGAGAGAGAGAGAGAGAGAGAGAGAGAGAGAGAGAGACAGACAGACAGACAGACAGACAGACAGACAGACAGACAGACAGACAGACAGAAACAGTGAGACAGAGCCAGAGAGACAGAGAGAAGGACAGAGAGAGACTGACAGAGAGAAAGAGAGACAGACAGACAGACAGACAGACAGTGTGTGTGTGTGCGTGTGTGTGTGTGTCTGTGCTTATATTCTCAATTTGCTTCCTGTACCTATTACTCCCGCGGACCTACTTGAAAAAAATGGTAATAAAATAAGAGAAAAGAAGAAGAAATATACCTTCTTTCTTTTTTTAGCCTCAATAAGATTTGATTTGGCCCTTACAGTGTGATAACCCAACATTTACTCTGCTGCCAATCAAGCAATCACATTACCTGGAAGAGGCAAGTAACACAAAAGGTTACTGTTGTTCGTGCTTTGTAATCGAAGAGAACCACGTGACTTTTTACGTTGTCGTCACCAGGTGAGTGCGGAGGTGGTTTATAGGCCCAGTTCTTGCTGAGAATCTAACCTCCTTGTGCAACGAGGGCATGCGAATGGTGTGTCTGTATGGTAGGTTCTGTTTCGTTCTTTGTCTTTGTGAAAAGGTGAAATGGCAGTATGGCAGATGTAGAAAGATGCCGGCTACGGTGACAAACATTGGAATTCTCGAGTTCTCGCTAGAAATAGTACGGTTCTGTGCAACCGACCTCGCCCCAACCTACCTCCACTTCCACTCCCATCCTCCCAGATAATTAAAAAAAAACGAAAAAAAAATCAAAAAATCATCTCAGAATGTTTCCCCTTTAAACAAGTTTCAGTTATCTGGCTGCACTAGGCCATTTTGAACAATTCCTTTTGTGTTTTAATCTTTTACTGAAGATGGTAACGCCCAACACATAATTGTGGTGGATACATTTTTAGTATGCAAATCGTGATTTCCAGAATTTAACAATAAACTTGCCTGCGGGCAAAATTAAAAATCCTATCAAACCCCCCCCCCCCCCTGATATCACCTTAGTTGTGGATGTGAGTTAAATAAAAAAATTAAAAATGATTAATATCAAAGAAAGAGAAACACTTGCACGAAATGTTCAAACGAACTCGACATTGAAATCAATGAAACGTGGAAATATTTATTCTCTTTTGAGCCAACGGATCATGGAACATCTATCTGGTACTTTTTCAGATAAAAAAAATATATAAACAAATGTCACTGACCTGAAGACAGCAATGATAAATCACTTCGACACTTAAAAGGTTGTTTGGCCAAAGAAAAAAATGTCTATAAAAATGGTAATCAAAACCTCCAAATGTTTATTTTTAAAAATAGACTTAACAGACAATACTCGAACGATTCAGTTTGATGACATTTTCCTCTTATCCTCACCACCTTCACCTTCCGATAACATCATTATTAGTAGTATATCTTTTGAGAGTGTTATATCTTTTGAGAATATCATATCTTTTGAAAGTGTTTTATATCTTTTGAGAGTGTTTTATATCTTTTGAGAGTGTTTTATATCTTTTGAGAGTGTTTTATATCTTTTGAGAGTGTTTTATATCTTTTGAGAGTGTTTTATATCTTTTGAGAGTGTTTTATCTTTTGAGAGTGTTTTGCTCTTTTGAGTGTTTTTATATCTTTTGAGAGTGTTATATCTTTTATATCTTTTGAGAGTGTTATATCTTTCCTTTTTTTCTATTTTTTTTGTTAATCTTTCCTTTTTTTTTCTTTTTTTTTTGGGGCGGGGGACTCGGTAACCCGGAGGCAAGGTGTCAGCCTCTGAACCAAAACGCAGTGGATTCGAGCCCCACCTACGGTTGAAGCATTTTCTCGACTTTTATTCGAGCATAATCTATCTGCCCATCCCCCAGTCTAGGTAGGTGGATCGACATCTGTAGTCCTATCGGAGACGGACGATAACAAGGAGGTCCCGCGTGCAGATCACAACGCTCTGTGCACGTTAAAGATCCATTGGCTGTTTACAGGGCATTAAGGACAAAATTTTAAATCCTACCAAAACCCCCGAGATCACCTTAACTGTGGATGTGGATAAATCAAATCAAATCAAATTGATTTTTTATTTACCTTGCTTGGCTGGAACTTAAATATTTCCGGTTCTTGAATGTTGTCCCAAAACACAAACCTATGTCATCAATGTGATCTTAAAAGCTTCGTATAAATCGATACAGGTTTGAAAGGAAACGTTATAAATTTGGAAACGACCAACAAGATCTCAAATAATTTTATTCTTTTCATAATATATTCCTATCATGAAAATGATGAATCGGCAATAAAATGTTGATTGACAACAAATAGCCGATGTAATTAACTAATCAAAGACTGATCAAATTAAGGCGATACGTGGTAAGATAAAAAATAAATAATTAAAAACCCAACAAGAAGCTCAAAAACTGTATTGCTATAGAAGCCAAACATTGATTCTCAAAGAATGGTAGCTGTCAAGATATCATACACTTTTATCACACTTCTCCAGTTACATGCATACTTTTATTATCAAATAACTCATATGTAACCATCAACTAACGACTTTCTGAATTAGAATGCTGAAATTAAATGAGGCTTAAGTTTATCAGCCGAGTTTTATATAACAAAAACCATGTTACACCCCGGATGATATCAAGTACGAGTATTAGATCGAGTTATTATTCGATTTGCTATAGCATTGCCAACTTTTTCTCAGTTTATGTCCGCCTTCGGCAAAGCTTCTTAAGACTATATAATATGACTTCATCATCACTTACTTTTTTACAAAATCAAATGGTCATTGATTTTGTTTTCTGCGATAAATAACCTCGTTATTTCAAGTTAATTACAATATTATTGGTAAACCTCTTTAAACCGATGTCAGAAATACAATTTAATCACAAGCCTTGTAACTTGAGAGGTATTCATGTTATTCAATCGGAAGAGTAGCGTCTAGATACTCGGAAAGAAAGAGACAAAGAGAAGAAAAAAACTGACAAGAAATCAAAACAGGAAAAATGGGAAAGAGAAAAACAGATGGAGCCTGAAGTCAAACAGGCCGACAATGTGACTATTTGATTGAAATCAAACACAAACGTCTGTGTGATTGACCAAACACTGACACCTGGTCTCAAGATATCTCCAGGCGGCCCGTGGATAAGAGATCACCTTGAACCTGATTTAACAGTCAATGCAAGACGTGTAGGAGTTTTGCCTTTGAGAGTATTGACGGCAATCACGTACGTGCATGACATCATCGCTGACGCACTGAGTGGCATCGTTGCTAGAACACGACAATCGTTAAAAGACAACACACCACGGCTTAATTTTAGTCACACTAGCATTGAAGTACGTAAGTGTAAAGAGACAATAAAGAAGATTGCATGCGTTCAAATGCCAACTTTGGCACAGCAATACAATATCGATGGCACTCTTGAACGTACGGCGCTATACGTCACATAATTGGCGAACATAAATGGAAACGAGGCAAGCTCTTGCAGGTTAATGCTCACTTGATCATATCGTAAAACCTTTATCATTGCTTTACTTCGAGGTGAAATTGGATCGCCACAGGCATGCAATTGAGATCTTCTATTTGTGTCGAATGCCAAAGAGTTAAAAATCCACAACATTACTAAGCTGATCTCGAGGTTTTTGGTAGAAGTTTTAATTTTTGCCTAATTTTGCCCGAATTGCCTTGTTAACAGCCAAAGGACCTTCAACGTGCACAGAGTGTTGTGATCTGCACACGGGACCTCTTTTTTATCGTCCGTCTCCGATGGGACAAGGTGTCGATCCACCTACCTGAACCAGGCAGGTAGGTTTTGCCCGAAATAAACTCGAGAAAATGTGTCAACCGTTGGCTGGGCTCGAAACCACTACCTTCTGGTTGAGAGGCCGACACCTCATCTCCCCCCCCCCCCCCCCACAGACACAGCTATCGATCATCTTGGGTATTATGATCGGTTGACTTCCAATTCTAAGATGGATAAAAAGGAGAATAGGAGGTTTTGAAGGAGCAAGATGCGGCATGATGTTCTCATACTATTTAGTATCTGTTAAACTATTTGCATACACGTTCATGAAGAAATTTGTTTTAAAGAAAAGAGAAATAAATATGGCTAAATTTATATTAAAACAGACAGGCAGACACAGTCTGAGGCGAGACAGATAGAGAGAGATAGAGAGAGAGAGAGAGAGACATATATAGAGGAGAGAGAGAGAGAGAGAGAGAGAGAGAGAGAGAGAGAGAGAGAGAGAGAGAGAGAGAGGAGAGAGGAGGGAGGGAGGGGGAGGGGAGAGCGAGAGGGAGAGAGGAGAGAGAGGGAGCGAGGAGGGAGAAGGGAGGGAGGGAGGAAGGAAAGAGAGGAAGGGAAAAGAGAGAGGGAGAGAGAGCGATAGAGAGGGAGGGAGGGAGGGAGGAGGGGAGGGAGGGAGGAAGAAAAACAGAAGGGACAGACAAACAGACAGAGACAGAGAGAGAGAGAGAGACAGAAGAGAGAGAGAGAGAGAGAGAGTAGAGAGAGAGAGAGAGAGAGAGAGAGAGAGAGAGAGAGAGAGAGAGAGAGAGAGAGAGAGAGAGAGAGAGAGAGAGAGAGAGAGAGAGAGAGAAGATAGAAACAGACAGACAGATAGACAAGCACGCAGACAGACAAACAGACAGAGACAGAAAGAGAGTCAGAAACAGAGAAATGCAGACAGACATACATACAGACACGCATTAAATCTACCAGCTTGGGGACAGAAACCAAAAGATAAAATAACATATTACATTGTTTACGGCATTAAGCCAAAATACACACACACACACATACACACACACAACCACAATAGACACATACACACACCTACATACACATACATACAAATAGGCACGTATGTTATATAATAATAATATAGGTTTACATTTGGTCGTATTTTTATGCATATATTTTACGCCCACTAGATCTAGTTCATTCCAGTTGTAGTTTAAAAAACCACGTATTTAATTTCTCTGTCATTTCTCTAGGTCAGCAAGACTGAGAACATTTCAAAACATATTAAGACCCAACCAGTTAATACAGCTAGAGAGACACATAGGACAAGCAGCAGACAAACAAACTGACAGACAGACAAATAGAAAAAAATCCACGGATACAAAAAAATCTAGGAAGATTTAGATAGATAGGTAATAAAAAAATAGATAAACGTATCATATCACTAGTATATACTGATATAGGTATATGAAATGTCGAAGCGGCAGGAAATAATGCTGAAGATATTTAGTTGATATTAAACTAGGAGGAAAACTATAGACACTACGTATATATATATATCTATATAACATATATGATATACATGCTGATAGATACATGTAGATAGATAGATAGCTATATAGATAGATAGATAGATAGATAGATAGATAGGACATATAGACAGACAGATAGATAGACAGATAGATAGACAGATAGATGAAGTGGGACTTTTAGAATGAGCCCTGGCAAATCGTGCTGAATAATAACATTTCTATGTTGTCTATACGTACTTACTTTTCATGAATAAGTTTGCCATATTGAATCATCCACATGATTCATCAGTTGAATTATCACGAGAATTATACACATATGAATCAGTGCAGGAAATTCAGGGAAATTCCCTGCAAGCATCCAGTTTCTCAAACGCCCTGACGCTGCTCTCTAACGGATTATATCATTATATCTACCAGCTTGATTTGTGTAAATGATCAACACCTAGATCTAGATAGATTTCTACTACATCACGTTACAACTGGGTACATAATGTTAGATCAAAACCCCTGCAAGACAAGTTGGGTTGTTCGACATCTCGGCAAA
>JAXRKP010000037.1:477500-485000 GCA_037039925.1 Doris montereyensis | reverse complement strand
TTATCGCCCAGTATGCCATTTCATTTTAAAATTCCCACCTCTCTATGGGAGCATACAGTACAACAGCCTGTTAGGCTGTTAGACGCTCCATACTAGCACTATGACAAAATTTTCTCTTCATATAGCCCGGTACTCATTTACACCTGAGTCAAGAAAGTGAAGAAAGCAGAGTGAAGTACCTTTCCTGAGAGTACAACGTTGTGAAAATAACGCCTGTGCCAACCATGGGGTTTGCATCAGTGTCGTCGTGATTACAAACTCACAACATTGCGGTTTCGCTACCTCTTGTCATATTTTACACGCTGTACTCTGTCCACGTACAGTGACATTGGAACAGGATAAATGGACTTTTTAAAAAACATACATAACATCTGATGATGATGATGATGATGATGATGATGATGATGATGATGATGATGATGATGATGATGATGATGATAATGATGATGATGATGATGATGGTGATTAGGCATCGTCCATCCACTGCAGGATGTAGCCTTCTGCAGATACCTTTCAGTGAGCTCTGTTCACTGCTTTCCTCTGCCACGTTACGCCCATGTATTTGTTTTATGTCATAATACCATCTTGTCACTGGCCTTCCTTGGTTTCTGTGTCCATTTATTGGCTGCCATTCTTGACAACTTTTTTTGTGTCCATCTGTAGTATCTTTAAAATCTTGTTATATGGCCAGCCCATTTCCCTGATTGTCTGAACGAGTGTTTGAGAACGTCAGTGAACCCTGTTGTTTTTATTATTTCGTTGCAAGAGATTTTTTTTTCTTGGAATCTGGAGCATTTTTCTCTCCATTACTCTTTGGGTAATTTGCACTTGTCTTGCTAGTTTCTTCGATAGTGACCCTATCTGGCACCCGTATGTCATCTTGGGCAGTACACACGTCATTTATTTATATATATATATATATATATATATATATATATATATATATATATATATATATATATATATATATATATATGTCTACATTATACGTGAGTCGTTAGAAGCCCAGTTATTAGCACATCGGACTTGGTATTGTGAGGTCCTGGATTCGAATCCTAACAATACTGAATCCGACGTTGTGTTACTTGGGGAAGACGTCAAAAGTTTAACATTCATTTCCCCACTCGATTCAGGTGCAAATAGGTACAAGCATCAGCTAGAGATTGAAAATAAGTCAAACAGCCTGCAACAGACCAGCGTCATGTTAAGGATGTGATGTATTATAATGATTGAGTTCCTCTTAAAGCTTTAGAAATTGCATACACTTTGGCTCTCTGAGCCATAACGTCCTTATAGTAACAGTGTAACATATATACACCCATACATACATGCAAACAAGCATGTATACATACATACACACATACACACACATACATATATACATACATACATACATACATACATACTTACTTCCATACATAGATACATACACTGTACATATATACATAAATACATACATACATACATACATACATACATACATACATACATACATACATACATACATACATACATACATACATACATACATACATACATACATACATACATACATACATACATACATACATACATACATACATACATACATACACACATACACCACAAGTTCAACCAAGGTTAAGGAGTATACCCAGATCAATGATAATATCCACTTTCAGATAGATATGAAGTTATCAATATCATATCATCACTTTCCTGAAAACGTCAAGGCGATAGACAACAGGGTGTATACATTACTATACATGTACCAGCCAAAAAGGGGGTGTGTTGATATGTTTTCTTTGCTGGTTTTTCTTCGTTGACTAGGTATTTGATTACGCTTTCATATCACAGATAGGCAAATATATAATACATACACACAGATGTTTTCATTTTGTGCCCACAAAGCCAGTGCTTATCCCGGTTTCTATAGCGCGAAGAGGAACAGGTGATTAGTAATTACCTGCTGAACACGACGCTAGTCTGACGCAGTTTGTTGTTTTTTTACTCCAAAGCTAGTGCTTGTTGTACCCATTTGCACCTAGGTCGAGTGGGAAAAATGCGTGTTAAGGGTCTTTCCCAAGGAACACAACTTTCTCTAGGAGTTCTCTTTGCTAGGACGCGAACCTGGGACCTCATGATCCCAAGTCCTGCAGTCTAATCACTCGGTCATCGACGCCTCTTATTTTGATGTTACCATGATGAATATTGCATTTTAGTTAATATGACTGCTACCTAGTGACCAGGCAAAGAAACACGCCCTCCCCCCAAAAAAAAAAAAAAAAAAAAAAAAAAACAACAAACAAACAACAAAAAACAAAAACAACCCAAACAATCAGAAGTTACGACTACAAATAATATTCATAAAGTTCCTTCTTTACTATTCCCCCTCCCCCTTCCCCCCCCCCACCACCATACATGAAACCAGTTCTTTTCACTTTACATGGATGTCCTGATAGAGCAACGGGTTTCCCCTTGCGATAATTTTACACTTGACCCTTGAGGGGATTCAAAACAGAAAGTTACCTTCATTTACCGAGTTTTTGTTTAAATTTTAATTTGATTAACCCACATCCACAACTTAGGTGATCTCGGGGTTTTTTCGTAGTATTTTTAACTTTGCCCGGACTGCCCTGTACAAGGCCAAGGGATATTTAACGTGCACAGAGTGTTGTGATCTGCACACGGGACCTCCTTTTTATCGTCCATCTCTAATGGGCCTAGATGTCGATTCCTCTACCTGGACCAAGGGGTAGATTTTGCTCGAAAAAACTTGAAAAATGTTTCAACAGTTGGCGAGGCTCGAACCCACTACCTTCTGGTTGAGAGGCCGATACCTTGCCTCTGGACTACCGAGTCCCCTATTTACCGAGGTAGCAAGGCTCCAGGTAAACTATACGAAAGGTAACGTCGTCGCGCTATCGAAATTACCATCTTTGTTGGTCCGGCAGACCAGCTACTAAACTTTCGGACAATGATGAATTCTAGGTAGGTCTATCTTTCCTGTGTAAAAACTTGCTTATTTATCCACTCTCTGAGGCAGTCCAACCTCCAACTTAAACTGAACCAACTGAGTAACATAAATTCTGTGCCTATCCAAGCATCTGACAATTATGGGAGGTATTCAACAGAGATCATTATCGTCTGACCTATATCATTACTAACAATAGCGAGCAGAAAGGTATTTTATTGTCGTCGTCGTTTTAGCTGCGTAGCCTTCCGCCAGAACGTCTATAAGAAGGATGTCGGCATTATGTTAGGCAATATGGCTTTACTTCCTTGTTGACCAAGGTGTCAACGAAAGAGGAGGCGATTATGGCATTGCTGACTCTATTGGCTTGCGTTAGCGAGCGACTTTAAACCGAATTCTATTTATGGTTTAGTACTACCGTATCTTGCTTTCAGTCGAGAGTCCATTCCATTTTGGTCGATGTTCCTCGTTAATAATGGGTGTTGCTGTTGTCACTACCGTTGGCGCCACGGTCGTTGCCTTTGACGTCGCCGATGTTGTTGTCTTTCTTTTCTGTTATTTTTGTGTGGAGGTTTTTGTGTTTTTTGTTGTTATTGTTGTTTGGGGTTTTTGTTTGCTTGGTTGTGATTGATTTGGGGAGAGGAGGAGGGGGGTCTTGCTTTCTTGTTTGGGGAAAGTGAGGGGGGGGGGGAATGGTAGAGTTCTTAGTTTATTGTTTTATTGCCGTCTAATTCAAGGCCATGGGTAGGGAAAGTTTGATGATCCTGCTTCATAACATTATTATTATTATTATTATTATTATTATTATTATTATTATTATTATTATTATTATTATTATTATCATTATTATTATTAATTATTATTATTATTATTATTATTATTATTATTATTATTATTATTATTACATGTATTATTATTATTATTATTATTATTATCATTATTATGATTATTAATTATTATTATTATTATTATTAGTATTAGTAGTAGTAGTATTATTATTATTATTATCATTATTATGATTATTATTAGCAGTAACAAGTAGTAGTAGCAGTAGTAGTAGTAGTAGTAGTAGTAGTAGTAGTAGTAGTAGTAGTAGTAGCAGCAGCAGCAGCAGCAGCAGCAGCAGTAGTAGTAGTAGTAGTAGTAGTAGTAGTAGTAGTAGTACATGTAGTAGTAGTAGTAGTAGTAGTAGTAGTAGTAGTAGTAGTAGTAGTAGTAGTAGTAGTAGTAGTAGTAGTAGTAGTAGTAGTAGCAGTAGTAGTAGTAGTAGTAGTAGGAGGAGGAGGAGGAGGAGGAGTATTGTTATTATTATTATCATTATTATCATTATTATTATTAGTAGTAATAGTAGTAGTAGTATTACTAGTAGTAGTAGTAGTAATAGTAGTAGTAGTAGTAGTAGTAGTAGTAGTAGTAGTAGTAGTACTACTACTACTAGTAGTAGTAGTAGTAGTAGTAGTAGTAGTAGTAGTGGTAGTAGTAGTAGTAGTAGTAGTAGTAGTAGTAGTAGTAGTAGTAGTAGGAGTAGTAGGGGAGGAGGAGGAGGAGGGAGGATTATTCTTATTATTATCATTATTATTATTAGTAGTAATAGTAGTAGTAGTAGTAGTAGTAGTAGTAGTAGTAGTAGTAGTAGTAGTAGTAGTAGTAGTAGTAGTAGTAGTAGTATTTGTTGTTGTTGTTGTTGTAGTAGTAGTAGTAGTAGTAGTAGTAGTAGTAGTAACAGCAGCAGTAGTAGTAGTAGTAGTAGTAGTAGTAGTAGTAGTAGTAGTAGTAGTAGTAGCAGTAGTAGCAGCAGTAGCAGTATGTTTAATGTGTTTGGCATTGTGTTCATCTTTAAAGGGATTGGTGGACACATTCAAAATGACTTTGTTCTTTGTCATTGGATTTTCCCCGAGAAAAATCGAGTTAATAAGTAATGAGTATTATAATTATGTCCAATATTGTTGCAATGTCTGGATTGAAAACATGGACATTCGACTCTTGATGCAAATACCTTGGGTAGGTCCACTGGCGTCCCTTAACCAAAGTTATTTCAAGGCTACAGCCTATAGAGCCGGAGCTTATTCCGATTTTTTTTGTAGCGTGAAGTGGAACAGATGGTAATAAGCACCTTCTGGACAGGACGTTAATCTGATGCAGGTTTTCCTCCCAAGCTAGTGCTTTCACTCATTTACACCCGCATGGTGTCTTTTCCAAGCATCACGACGTCGGACCTGGCTTTGATAAGATTCTAACCTCGGACTTCATGATCTCAAGTCCGGCAGCATAACCACTCGGCCACCCACACCGCGAATGATGTCCCTCTTAAGTGTTGCAATATTGTAGTAAAGCAGGCGTAACATTCCAGGCTAGACGGCCCATAGAGACAGCCATTGTAAACCGTGGTTTCTGTGACATCCAGTGGACTAGGCGATATGACGAGATTTTGCTGGTGATCTTAATTAAGCCTCTTTTTGCCAAGAACAGAAAGTCAGGAAAATAATTACAGACAAAGCATTGACTCGAACTTATCATAAAATGAAAAAATTACAGACTAAACATGGAATCGAACCTAGATTGAAAAAAAAGAAAATTATTACAGACAAAGCATTGACTCAAGATATCATAAAAAAAAGGGAAAATAATTACAGACTAAGCATGGAATAACCTAGATATGAAAAAAAAAGGGAAAATAATTACAGACAAAGCATAGACTCGAACTAAGATATCATAAAAAAAGGGGAAAATAATTAAAAAGCATAGACTCGAAGTAAGATATCATAAAAAAAGGGAAAATAATTACAGACAAAGCATAGACTCGTAAGATATCATAAAAAAAAGGGAAAATAATTACATATGAAACTCAAATATCAAAAAAAAGGGAAAATAATTACAGACAAAGCATAGACTCAAAAGATATCATAAAAAAAGGGAAAATAATTACAGACAAAGCATGGAATCAAACCTAGATATGAAAAAAAGGAAAATAATTACAGACAAAGCATTGAATCAAACCTAGGTATGAAAAAAAAAATAATTACAGACAAAGCATGGAATCAAACCTAGATATGAAAAAAGGAAAATAATTACAGACAAAGCATGGAATCAAACCTAGATATGAAAAAAAAGGAAAATAATTACAGACAAAGCATGGAATCAAACCTAGATATGAAAAAAGGAAAATAATTACAGACAAAGCATTGACTCGAACTTGAGAGCACCACACTGCTACCTTTTACTTCGTCGCCAAAAGTAAATACGTAAAAGTCCAACAAATGAAGCCAGATAAGCATTTAGTTCAAATGTGTTTTTCAAAGAGTCTTGTTTCCCCTTGTATGTACTTAATTTATATCCTGATGGAGTTAAATAATTAACCCGTGTATTTTCGTTGTTTTTTTCTAGCGCACAGAGCCTCGTTCAGTCAGAGATATGTGCTATTTAAATGCCCTTCGTTATTATTATTCCCGTCCTCCTTAATTTTCAAAAGAAAACAAAAGATTGTTATTCTACTATTTGATCTCCCGAAAATAATATGTACTGTATATCAATGCGACATGAGTCGTGCTTCCAAAACATGTTGTTTTTAAAAGTAACGTTTTCGATTTATGCAAAGCGGTTTAACTCTAGTCTCCTTTCATCGTTTACCGCTAATCCTCTTAAACCAAGATTTCTATTCAATTCTGACTTGAATACATTACAGGCCTATTGAAAGGCTGTTCGACCCGTGAAATGGAACTTTGCCTTTAGAAAAGAAAACTGATTTTTTAATATATATATTTAGAATACTTTAAAAATGTTTATTGGATTGTTTGGATTTTTTGGGGGTTGGGGTTGATATTTGGGTTGAGGTTTTTTAAGGGTTTTTTTAGGGTGGTTTTTTTTTTTTGGGGGGAGGGGTGGTTGTTATTTTGTATGGGAGGAAGGGGGTTGCGTAATTTTCGAGGAAATGAATTTCAATTACAATTTATTTACTTGCAATCACCATCCATGACGGTCTCGTGGTTTTGGAGATGGGGAAAAAAGCCCGTTCTTATTTGGCCGTGATAGCCTTCCAAACTGTAAAAAGAATCTTTAATTTACTCATCGTGTGCACAGAACATCTGCATTCTTCTCATGTCTCCGTTAAGAATAAACGCTATATACTTATCCATCTAAGATTGGTTTAGAAATTAATTGTGAAGAGGAGGCAAGGATAATAATAGTAATGATGATGATGATGATGATGATGATGATGCTGCTGCTGCTGCTGCTGATGATGATGCTGATGATGTTGATGATGATGATGATGATGATGATGATGATGATGATGAACGATAACATAGTTACATAGTAATTACATGTCCACGCCACTGAGATCCCCCAAGGAACACAACGTCGAACCTCGCTTTGCTATGATTCGAACCCGGGACCTCATGAGCCCCAGTCCGACAGCATAACCGCTCGGCCATCGACGCCACACCACAAAGGGTGGCTGAAGGAAATTTCAATCAATGTCCACGCCAGGGTGGAACTATCGCATGCAATATACAACGAAAGCAGGCGATAAATCACTACGCCATCTCAAG
>JAXRKP010000037.1:337500-465000 GCA_037039925.1 Doris montereyensis | reverse complement strand
CAGTCCGGGTAAAATTAAAACTCCTATCCAAAAAAAAACAACCGAGATCACCTTAGTTGTGGATGTGGGTAAATCAAATCAAATCAAAATCTCGGAAATATAAATACTTTGAGGGTTTTCTTGCTGTTCATTTATTTGTTGTTAATGTTCTTTTCTTTTGTTTCTATGTCGATGATAAAACTTTATTTTCTTTTAAATACGAGTACACAAATACACCGATGTGATCGGAGTGTGGGTATAAAACACTTCGTGTCATTTATTAGACTATGAGGAGGTTTGGTTGAATGACTGATTGACATTTTACCCTGTCCATCATAGGCGATGATGTCAGGGTGAATTAAGAAGAAACCGCGAGACAATAGATAGGCGAAAGAGTGAAAGGAAAGAAGTAGGACCTACCAGCATCTCCCACCAACTGCCCGCGCTATGAGGAGAAATGGAATGGAACATATAAACAAGGGTGTGTGTGTGTGGGGGGGGGGGTGTTGGGTGTCACCTGTAGAAAAATGTCAAATAAGCATTACGTGCATGCATGACTACCAATCTCGATACGTGCACCTTAATCACGGTGATGCTGATATCGTTAATCACATGGTTATTGAACAATATAATTATAGACTTTGACACAGTTGCAACAGTCTGTGTCTAACGATTTCAGGATAAGTTCGTAATAGTAATAGCCACGCGCGTTGTCGATAACCAACAGAAAGAAAATAAGGGATGCTGACCTAGGAAATCTCAGGTATAGGTAGTTCCAGATGCTGACAGGTAAGGACACAAGATGGTGACCAAGAAGTAAGAGACAGCAGTGAGGGCTGAAGGGGTGAGGGTGGAGGGAGGGGGAAAGGCCGGGTGGGGTGGGGGGTAAGGGTGATTGGACATATGGGGAATGTCTTGAGATGCAGAGACGCATCGCATAGATCTAGATCTAATGCGGAGATGTAAACTATCAGTGGGGGTGTGTAAGTCTGTAAAGTCGCAAAAACACTGATGTAGTATAGCATTTGCGCGAGTACAGCTCACCTCCTATATAGCTAGTATTAAAAAATAGGGGTGTTAAATTAAGCTGTAAATACATTTTAAAAATAAAGGTAATTCATAAAATAGTGTTTTTACTCTATTTAAATCCCTTTTACGCAGGAGCATAAATAAATAATAAAAATATTAAATTATTCGTTAGGACTAAAGAGCACCAATTTTTAGAGACTATCTGAACCATTTATTCAACATTAATTAAAAATAAAATTATTAAAATTGTTAGGACCAAAAGAGCGCCGTTTTTAGAGACTATTTGAACTATTTATTCAACATTAATTAAAAATAAAATTATTAAAATTGTTAGGACTAAAGAGCATCACTTTTTAGAGACTATTTGAACTATTTATTGCTGAAGAAAAAAGAAAAAAGAGAAAATTATTAAATTCGTTAGGACTAAAGAGCGCCACTATTTAAACTATTTATTGCTGAAGAAAAAGAAAAGAAAAATATTAAATTCATTAGGACTAAAGAGCGCCACTTTTTAGAGACTATTTGAACTATTTATTCAACATTTAATAAATAAATAATAGATAAGTGAAAATGGAATAAAAACGGTATATGAGGGGATGATTAAATTATAATATAAATAAAGTATGTTGTAAAATCACTCTAAACCAAGGTAAATACTTCACTACATTATAAATATATATTTAAGTTTAATTATTTTAAGTTAATATTTATTGTATAATTTCCATTTTACTTCCATCACTTTGAAATTGTATTATGCGATCAGAAACAATTATAGCATATGTTTCAAATTTTTTTCTGTTGTTTTATCAAAAGTTATCTGAGCTGTAATATCAGTAATACCACCCTTAATATCAGCAGATTGATTACTAACTTCAATAATCTCTATAATCAAACGGATTAATATTTGCGTCAGTATCTCTTCCAAAACGCCTCTCTTTAAATGCAATTGCTTGATCAAACATTTCATTAAATGTATTATCTTCAAAAGTAAGAAAATAATCTACCACGGGATATCGTCTTGAATTTAACTCAACAAAAAAAGCTTGCATAAAAGGAAAGTAGATGTATTCACTTTACTATTGGTATCCATCAAACCGCATAGAGCAGTTTTAGAGGCAGCTAGTATGAAATTGTCATAAATATTCTTCGAATTTTATATTCTACCACAATGATAGTTGACACAACGTATGCATAAAATAAAAAGCAAGTTTTTACGTCGGTGACCCGGAAGTCAGCCTTCCCAGTGTTCATAACTGCATCAAAATTGTGACATATCAAGATGGCGGAGAATAGCAGTGAGTCTGTGAAATCGGATGTTTTGACCATAACTGTTAAAACTCCAAAAGAAAAACACAATGTTGAAGTGAAAATCGGAGGATCAGTCCGACAGGTAATCCATTTGTTAATAAATAATTTGATTTCTCTAAGTTCTTATTGAATTTACTGCCATAGTTTGGGCAGTTCCATTGAAACCATGGCCGGTCACCTGAGTATACAATCTCAACACCATGATATCGCTGACAATCATCACTGACTTTTATTGATTTACGATCTCACTTTCCAGAAAGTTCTTAATGCTTATCTTTCTTATCTTCACAATAGCGCCTCTTGCATATTTGCGAACATTGTTAAAATTTACACGAAAATTAAACTATCATAATGGGGGTAAACATTAGATCTTCTAATCTATATCTAAATCTGCATTGCAATGGAATGAGTTTGCTGAATTGACACAGTTGATGGAATCATCTAGACTACTCTTCTAGATCTAGTCTATGTAGACTGGAATATTGCTGATGTTTTATAATTGGAATTTTAATGACCATGATAAACTTATTGAATGGGGTCTATAATTGTTTCAAAATGTTTTTGTAACCAATCAACTAAAAGATCATGATTTCTTTCTTTATCAGTTCCCATTCTACCTTCCGATGCATGGGTTTAGATGCCCGAAATGATCGTTCTCTAAGCTACCATGTCCTGATATTTTCTGTTTCATTCCTTGCAAATTAAAATTCTTGGTGTGAATACTTCTTTTATATCTTCTTCCCACTTTCTCTAATATAAAAGATCAGTTCAGCTCAGGCCTGATTAAATCTTTCGAAGTTAAAATCAGAAATGTTCTATTAAATAAATATATTTATCATAGACTAGAAGCTAACCTGCAATTTTGAGGGAATTGGGGATAAAGCTTACATGGTGATGATATAATCTATATGATAACCCTTGCCGTTTGGTTTTACTTGATTTTCAGGATGCGGGGTTGGGGTCGACTTTTGCTCATTAAAAGATTTCTAGGGATCTTGCGAAGGATGTGTTTCATGTTGTTTGTGAAACAGACTTGTTGGTCTACACAGTATTATGGATGTTCATAGCTCTTTCCTGAAATACACTTTCATACCATAAAAAACCCTGTCCTTTTGGTGCCACGTACAGGTGGCCATATGTGTAAAAACAGGCTTTTGTATTACCAACTACCGTCTTCTATAGTCGCGTTATTTGAGTACATCCACTTTGATGAATACCTCAAGACCACCTCGTGCATTCACCATAGCTGCCAGACTTCCGCTATTTGGTCGATCATCTACTGTGCTGTTGCTAGATAATAGAGTATGGCAGGTTTTGGTCCATCCCCATTTCCCTCTTTTGTCAAAATATACATGTTATATTTTTTACAAGTGTTATATACCATGTTAAAGCTTAGAACATGTTCCAGATATATGACTTTAAGAGATAGCAAAGGACTGTGGAGCAAGTAAATTAGCTTTTAAAAGTCATGTTTTTCAGTCAAATAACTGTGAAAATTCTAGGTCCAACGCCAGATGTTACGTGAACTGCTCTGCGTCCGTCGAATTTTTATTTAGTGAGTAACGATCTGGTTTGAGAGTTTCTGACTTTTCCCTATTCTCAAAAGATGTGAAGTCTGTGTTTGTGTTTCCCGACACCTAATCAGATGACTGATCCGGATCGTGTGGACATGAAAAATGAAAACCAATGCCTTTTGTTTTTTTCCGTTTCACCTTATTACGTGTTACGGGTTTATCGTTTTTCTGCTCAAAAATTTTAAAAATAATTTTTAACGAAGGATGCGATAGTAAAGACCGATATTTGCCAATAGAGAGAGAGAGAGAAAGAGAGAGATGCACCAGCAACAAAACCCTGAAAAGAAAGCGCTTTGGGACAATTATTCCTTTCTCCCCGTGCGAGCCCCCCCCATCATCACTTCTCCGCTACTCCCGTCATCACTCACCCCCACCTCTAACTATCTACAGTCACATAGAGCGCCCCACTAGACTAGCACAAACTTGTCTTTATCGATCGATAATTGCTTAAGAATACGGGACGGGATGGGAGCGGTAGCTTTGATCTTGAACTCTACTTGAACCTGTGCTATTAGTATTATTTTCTCTCTCTCTCTCGTTGAAATGCGTTTTTAGTAATATTGTGTTCTGTGCATAGTGGAGACGTAAAGTCACTATCATTGTAATGGACTTCTAAACCTCCCGTATTGCCAATTATCTTGTCTTTATTTATTAGAAATAATAAATCATGAAAGCCTATTGATTGCCGGACTTCTTTACATAAGTTTCAACGATAAGCCAAAGCAGGTTTTGCTAATGCAAATAGAATCTAACCTGAACGGTCTCAGAATCTAACCTGATCACAGTCTCCTTTCTGATGTCCGATCATCGTCTACATTTTTGCATGGCCGTAAGCACATGGCCGTAAGCACATGGCCGTAAGTAATCCAAAAACAAAATATTGGTTTAAAAACAAAAATTTCATGATTTCCCAATAGGCTTACACGCGATGAACTACGAGACAATAGCTCGACGCAATATTACCGTTATTAGATCTCAGATCTAAAAAAAAATATTTTTGTCCGACCATGAGGTCTCAGACAGCCAGTAGTCTCATGGTATTCTCACTCTCATTTAGAGTTACCTATGATTTTTTTCGTGTCTTTTACAGAATATATGGTGGTAGGAATACGTTTTCTTTCACAGTCGGCGCTTCTCGTATTTTTCAACTGTTTTTTTCAGCTCTTAATGTGTGTTCATTTGTAGACATCAGTTGTTACATAATAACGAAAATCTGAAACCTCCCTCACGTGATCACTGCAAAAGATAAAAAATATTTAGACTCGCCAAATTTTCTTTAAAACAATTCTCTTCCACATGGAATTAAAGAAAACAGAATTCACCTCACCTACCTTAAGGTGAAAAGGGACTTATTAAAAAGCTGTCTGGATTGACGTTCACACCCAAAAAAATATTTTGAAAGCAAATTTCACAATATTATGTTTTTTATATCATGTCAAAGCTATACATGTGTTAAGAAGATTCATCAATTAGACTTTGAGGAACATTAATTGAAGAGTTCAAGTTATCATTGGGTCCCATTTTTGTGAAACCGTATGTCTTTTTGGTTGGGTTTTTTTCAACGATTGTCCAGGAAATGCGAAAGCAGAAATCGATAAATCTAAGATTCCGACCTCTTTCGTCAATCACACTCATTTCATTCACAAGATAGAGTAAAGATGGCGAGACATGTTACAGAAGTGCTTACTGTTCCAGTTTCACCGTAATTGTTTTAGAAAATTTTAAAAATTAAGTAGGCCACTGAAAAGAGGGGGGGGGGGGTTGCTAGGCGATTTGTGGTAGTCCCAGTGGGAGCGCAGTCCCTGTGTGTTCTGTGCTTCTGTAATTCTCTTACCTCGGGCACAACACACACACAGATTCAAGTGTAATCATTAAGCTTTTCTTAAATAGAATTTTGTCTCATGATTGTCATGATTGTTTCAACTATTATTTTTTCCACTCTATTTCAAATCGTTAAAGCCCATGCAGGCCAGAAAATTCCTCATCAAAGCAAAGTAGTAACAGTCTATGTTGGTATCAAGACGGAGTTAGTATTCATCACCTCTGGTCTCGAGATTGTGGTCAGATTTGAATAAAACGCCTCAAAGCCCTGTATTTGTTGGTCTGGAGTAATGGCTTGGGTAGCGCCCAGGCCTACCGGATGTAGTGTGCAGGCTTTATCTAAGTTTGTGTGTATGCTGGGGAAAGACAAAATTGGAAACTAATAGCATACTATGATATTTTCCGTTTGGGAAAAAAATACAGCTTATTTTGTTTTAGTATGTCTTTCTTTTGTTTGTTATTGGGTTTTTTTATTTTGCGTGTATTTTGTTCACATTTGTTGACTGTGTTACATAAAATTGCGCTTCCTTCTACTTAAATGAAACAGAATCAGGTTTTTATATGAAGATGTGAGAGTGAAGGTTACAATGCATGGCTCTCAATAATGACAAAATGACGAATATCGGTATCTAAGTTAATTGAAATGTAATCAATTGCTCATTTTATTTAAAACAATTCTACCTTAATAATCCACAGCTGAAAGAGGAGATTCAGAAAAAATTCAATGCGCCCTATGAACAGTTGTGTATCATATTTGCTGGAAAAATCCTCAAAGATGATGATTCTCTGGAACAGCATGGCATAAAAAATGGTTTAACAGTTCATCTAGTCATAAAATCTCCAAACAGGGTATGTTGCTTTTACATTTTAATTGATTGCCCTTATCATTTGAAGGTCTAGTGATATCCATTTGAAACATTAAATATTTGTGGAGTATATGTTATGTATTGGAATAGTAGTATCAAAGACTTGTTTTATAGCCTGAGCAAGGGTCTTGCAAGAGGCGTTAAGTAGTAAAACCGTAGTGTTGTGAGTTTTTGGTTGCGACAACACTACCCAAAACCCATAGCTAGCCGATTTTTTATTTTTTTTTCACAACTAAGAAAAGGTACTTCACTCTATTTTCCTTGCTTGACTTGCCTAACAGGTTGCTGTACTGTACACTCCCAAGGGAGGTAACAGGGTCAATGACTTTTGAATGAAATAACCAGCTGGGGAATAAATGATGTGTAGTCGGTGAGCCTGCACTTGTGCAGGGATATGGCCTATAAATCTATCTTAATCTTTTTAAAAAGAGGACAAAGGTAACATACTTCCTACCTTTGATATTGATAACTCAAATCCAGACGTAACACTAATTGATACTTTGGGATAGTTTCAGTTTCAACTTAGGAAATAATTAAGGCAGGCATGAAAACCAAATTTAAATTTTGTTCATTGATTGTAAGTTGGTTGTTAAAGATTTCTGTTCGCAATTGTTGTGTATTAAACGTGGACTCTTTTTCCAATTTATTCCCTGTCTTTTCAAGACATCGCAGGATCCTACACCACCAAGTACAGGTGGATCTCAGCCTGCTGTAAGTAGTTGTGTAGGGGTGTTTTTTTTTTGGTGGGAGGGTTTATTATGAAATTTTTGCGAGACTGCTGGGCTAAAAACTTGCCTATTTATGAATATAAATACATTGAATGGTAATTTTAAGTTTAAGCAGTGTGAAAAAAAAATGGGTCAAATTTGTACTCATTGTCTGTGTTGACATAGATCTACATATAGAGGTGAGATGGAAGAAATTTATCCACAATCCCTTACCCTAAATGCCCCCTGCCCCATCCCCACCATGATGTGGGGGTAGGGGTTCAGGAAAGGGATTGTGGATAGATTTCTTCCGACTCACCTCTATAATGCAGATCTAAGCCAATACGATGAGTACAAATTTGACATAGTTTCTTTTACGCCGCTAAACCATTAAAGTAATATATATATATATATATATATATTACCGGCAGTATATGTTTTGAACATTAAAAAAAATGTTTGCTAGGGGTTTTTTTATTTTGTGGCTTCATGAAGGTTTAGAATCATTTTGGTGCAAGCCACAGTAAGAAAATTTTATATACATTAAAAAATATATAATACTAATGATGTTTACAGATTCCAACTTTACTACAGCAGTGACCGCCTAAATGCCCCGGTGTTTGGGAAGCAAACAAAACAGGGCATTTAGGCAAAAATGTTGGTTTTGAAACGGGCATTTAGAGGGGCAATTTATATAGCAAAAAATCGGTTTCACTCAGATTGCGGGCATTTAGGTGAAACAGACATTTAGGCGGTCACTACTGTATTTGCATTCTATAGTAGCTAAATGACATTTTGGACCATTTACGTTTGTTTTCTTTTCTTTATCAGCCCAGCACACCTGATGTTTCTCAGACTCCACTAGGTCTGGGGGTATAGGAGGTCTGGGTGGACTGAGTGGCTTGGGTATGGGATCAGCAAATTTCATGGAAATGCAGCAACGCATGCAGAGAGAGGTTGGTGTATAATTGTTACAACACTTGGAGTTTGAATTTGAACTGATCTTGTCTTTAGGTTGACTCTGTAAATGTTTCTTTTTTTACTAGTACTAGTGTAAACATGAGTGAAAACAATTCACATCAGGGTTTTTTCTCCCTTTTTAACATAATTTCATTATATTATGTGCATTTTAAAAGTTTTTGCCATTCACAGTGTATTTTTTTTTAGGAGAGCTAAGTATATCAATTTACATTTTATAATGTTTACTGTTCGGTTTATTTTTGTTCACTTTGTATTCCCTTCTTTTTGTGCCTGTGCTTTGTACAGATGATGAGCAATCCTGACATGATGCGTCAGTTAATGGATAATCCATTTGTACAGTCTATGATGTCTAATCCAGAGATGATGAGGACAATGCTCATGAATAATCCACAAATGAGGGAACTTATGGAGGTAGTTACTTTCCTGTGACATAAGATAATTTATAAACATACGCGTTATTTTACAGCGATTTTCACTTGCTTCATGATAACATTCCTATCAAATATGTGTGACTTAGTGATAATCTTGGGAAATTTATATTTTTCATTCAACATGGGTCTATGTGAATGGGAAATGAATATACCTGACTTCTTTCTTCACGCAGCGAAACCCAGAAATTTCACACATGCTCAACAACCCTGAATTAATGCGACAGACCATGGAGCTGGCTAGGAATCCGGCTATGATGCAGGAGCTGATGAGGTCTCAAGATAGAGCCATGAGCAACTTGGAGGTAATAGTATTCTTGTTACTTTTGTTTTTAAATGATACAGATGCTGCATTATCATTACTAGTCTATACCCATTGATGATAGCTTCCAGCCGATTGAACACAAAGCAAAGGCAAATCTCAACCTTGTCTGTTCCTGGGTTTTTTTTAATATTCCGCATGATTTGACAGAAATTGCAGAACATTTTCTTAAGTTGGCATGTTCAGGTCTAATCACAGAAAATGTTTTATTAGTTGTTGAGTTACATTACGTAATTTTTGGACATGATTGCTAAAATGAGTTTAAATGAAGGTTCCTTATCAACTGTTGTCACTGTCATTGTTGTGGTGTTTGTTTTAAAGCGACGCAAACTTTGTTTTTGTTACAAAATGATTTCAAAAAGACTTGTAAGAATTTGGTCTAGACTTAGTGATCAAATTAAGACTTATGCTCTCAGTGTGAAGCTTTGTAACATTATTGTAAAATCGTTGATTGGCAGTTTTACCGTTTTGTTTTTACATTATTCTGCATGTAATGCCTCCTCTTTGTCTCATGTTAATAAGACTGCCTTCAGTCTTTTTTGAGTTAATATTTAAAGTACTCAGAACAAGTTATGAGTTCATAGCGAACTTTGTATTTATTCAATTTCTTTGTTTTAATTATTTTTAAAAAAAAAATTTTTTCAGAGTATTCCTGGTGGTTTTAATGCTCTTCAACGCATGTACAGAGATATTCAGGAGCCCATGATGAATGCTGCTCAAGAAACAATGGGCTCCAATCCGTTTGCCACTCTTGTAAACAATGGAGGAACAGGTGAGTGTCAGAAAGAGTGCTATTCGATAGTTTTCTAAAAAATGTTCATGCATCTTTAAATTTTTGGCTGTGAATCAGATTGTTATGTTTAAGCAAGTGACCTTGCTGAAAGTTTTTATTATTAATAATGAGAACGTTCTACTATTTTGTGGAAATAAATGTAAAGTTGAAAACCCATTAAAACGCAAATGATGAACATTGACCAAAATGCTATCTGGGCTTTATTTACTATTATGTTGTATTATGTACCTACTTTTTTGTTTTGTTGTAGTGTGGTTTGTTTGTACGTATGTCTCCAAAATTTAAAAATTATTCAGCCCACCACATTTTTCTCTTAAATCGCTTTTCTAAATTCTCCTCTACGATTGGTCTAGAAGTACTGATTTCATTATTTCTTCCCTTATCCGTTTTATGTAGAGCACAATAAGCTTATAATGGCAATTTCTGAGCTTTTCATCAATCTTTTCTTTTCTCTACAGAGAATGTTCAGCAAGGCAGAAAAATTCAGAGCCATTACCAAATCCTTGGGGTGGTGGTGGTTCATCCCCCTCCAGCCCGCCAGCTACTGGAACCCCTGGCATGACTACTCCAACCCAGCCAAGTCAAAGTTCTTCAGGAACTGCTGGTGAGTGCTTTTATTTACATTAGATTTTACTGAACTGTTGAAAATTTCATCGATGGAGAAAAAAAGAAGTTCAATTCACATTTGCAATTTATGAACTTTATTTTCTGTTCTGTGAACACTCCAGGAAATACAATTTTTTTTGTAAACAGTTAGTTTGTTTTCCTGGTGACATTGCTCAAGGAGTTCTTTGTTTATTATTTTATCTGGCCAAAACGTTCTGTTTTGTTCTTTGTAAGCTTTAATTATAGAAGATAGCTTGTTTATACCATTGTCTGCCATTGTTCAGTTTTCAGAGTCATAGAGGGAGTAGGGTGTCAGTTTTCAGAGTCATAGAGGGAGTAGGGTGGCAAGAAGACAGCTTTCATATAATTTCAGTTTGGTCTTACAGCTATATGTTTGTGATTTCCAGATATTATTGAGCATTTTAAATGCATTTCTGCCTTTGTTAAATCGATTCTGGATATCTCTATTTTCTCCTTCGCATTAGTAACAATGCATCCTAAGAATGTGAATTCATTGGTTGTTGGGAGGTCTTTTGTATAAGCTTGTATTGGTACAGGGTTCTTCACATTTAAAGTCATTACTTCAGATTTCTTCTGACTAATCTTTAGGCGGATCTATTGAGTTAAATAACCGAGGCGAGAAGTTTTCTCCTGCATGTGTTGATGAACGTTAGATAGCAGTGCTAGATCAATAGTGTTGTAAAGGATAAAGCTAAATGATTTTTTTGTGCTTTTGGTAACTGCCTTCTTTTTTGTTGTTATGTTTCTGTCCATTATTTTTTTTATTCCTTCATGGATTTTGATTTTTAAATTTAGTTTTTAAAAACTTTTTTACTGTCAAGTTTACACTACGTTTGTCCTTTAGCAGGTATGTTCAACACACCAGGCATGCAGAGCTTGATGCAGCAAATGATGCAGAATCCACAGATGTTAAGCAACATGCTTCAGGCACCTTACATGCAAAACATGCTTCAAGGGTTGTCTTCAAATCCTGAGCTTGCCCAACAGGTAAAGTGATTTTCACTGTCTATATTGAGGTAAAACAAGCACTAGAAATATCAGGTTTTCCAAAGATATTAACTTTCTGGTTTTGATAAAGCTAAATGTGGTTAAAAGTCAAAAGGTTGTGAAGTAACAGGGACTTTGACGTGTCCACTGAAATCTGATCACATTTGGCCTTCCTTATTTTTTATTTATTTTTTCTGTCCTTTTTTTATTATTGGGTGGAGATGGTACATTAGATGATTTCTAACCCATTTTGTAGCCTGATTTTAATATAATGAGATTGAAATAACTACATGTTGTGCTTCTAGTTCCTTTATTTGAGTTTTGCATTTTGTTTAATGTTAGAGAGAGAAAAAAAGTTTTATCCTTTGTATGTTGGTGAGTTGAATGGTTTGCACAATTACACATGATTTAAATACTACCTGGTATGTTGGAATACTGCACCCAGCTTGATATTATCAATGAAGACAAATTGTTGTCCTCGGCTTTCTGTGGCTCTAGTGTCTGAAGAGCATTTCTGGATTTAATTTTGTCATGTAGACAAAAATAATAGAAAAGAGGATAAAAATCTGCGTATCATTGTATTGCCATTTATTCAGTTCACCATAAGATTCAAAAGCTCATACACCATCTTCAATTCGGTTCTCATGTTAACTTACAGTTAAATAAATGCAAACTTCATGGCTATTATGTGAATTCTTATAATACCTGATGCTGACTTTGTTTAAAAAAAAATTGTTTTACAGATCATAGGAAACAATCCTTTGTTTGCTAACAACCCACAAATGCAGTCGAATTTTAGAAGTATGTTGCCAAATCTAGTAACACAGGTAGGTACCTCTCTTGTGTTTGTACTCAACTTTTCAATTTGTGTTTTACAAAACGGTATGTCAGTTTGGTTTTAGAATATTTATGCATAATGTGAATTGAGTACTATTTTAATCCTGTTCCTAAGTGGGACACTTGGAAATTCAACCCAAGTTTTAATGCAGTTCGATCAGGCCATGACGAAATATTCATTTAAAGGATACTGAGTTAAATATTATTGTCAGAATTTTCTGATCCTTTGATATTTTGTCTACTTCCATTTGTTACATTTTATGCTTTTTAGTACATGCTTTATCTTTTATCTCTTATCTCTTTTTTTATCAGATGCAGAATCCAGACATGCAGTCTATGATGACTAATCCTAGGGCTATGGATGCCTTGATGCAGATCCAGACTGGTTTGAATCAGTTGCAGCAGGAATCGCCTGGAGTGTTCTCACAGTAAGCATTTCTTGTTTCATTTTTAGCAAACTTTTCATTCTTGAGTCTTAATAATAGTAATAATGATAAAAATGGACATTTAGAAAGCGCAGCTTATCACCCGGGTAAGCAGGCTCTGGGTGCAATTGCACAAAACTTAACAAAATCACATAATTCTTAACATCAAAATGTGACAGAAAAAGATGGGTGATTAAGTTCTGTCTAAAGACAGTTAATGAAGATGGCTGTGTTGTTTTTAAATGTACTGGTTTTTGTTACCAGGAAGAATTGTCTTCATTTTCCTTTGTTTAGCAGCTTTGGGTTTTATTTTGACGATTGGTTTTCACTAACCTGATGTAATCATTGGGTTATATTTATCTTGATTTACCCAATGAACATTTGGCTTTGATTTCTTGCTGCAATAAAGTTTTCTGTAAAAGTGTACCAGAATCGTACAACTCTTTATCCTATCTTGATATCCATCTTATTGTAATGTTTCCTTTATGATATCTTCCAGAATGACCGGTATGACTGCAACAAGCGCTGGTGCGTCAACCACATCTCCTACTTCAACCGTGTCGTCGTCAACGACGAGTCCAACAACTACAACTACATCCACTGAAAGCACCGCCACGCCTACTATCCCGGGCATCACCTCTGCTGGGGTCCTCTTGGACAAGGTCAGCAGAATAATCCGGAAGCGTTCTCCTCCATGATGAGTCAGTTGATGCAGATGATGGTCAGCGGACAGCAGGCCGGTGGACAGCTGGTTAGTAGTACCTTGACATGTAAAGGAGACGAGCCCATCTTGCTTTGAAGCATTTTTAAGAGATATAATATTACTTGCCTCATAATATATGAAGATCAGATGGGGATGACGACCGTAGTCCGAGTAGATGTGTTTTGCAAATTTATAGATGCAATTTGACTCAATGGTTTTTTGCTCAAAAGCCTCTAAATGTTGTATGCATATTATTGACTGGAAATACATCATCGGTTTTGTGGTAGTAACTCATTTTGCTAACTGGATTTGATTTCCCATATTAGATCACGTAGTAGAAGGATGTGTTTACAATTTTTTGTTGGTAACATTATTGAGTGATTATATATTGTGATGTCATTTGAGAGTGCTGATGTGGCTTTTCTGTTGAAATTAAATTAATGTAATGTAGCGACGTGGGTTTAAATGTTACTTTTTTGCCTATTATCATATTACTATTTGCAGATAAGCTTAAAAAATGAACTGAAATGCTACAAAAATAACTTGAAAAAGAATACTACTAAAACTCCCAGATCATGGATACAAAAACTTGCAGACTTTTTTCTTTTTTTTTCAATTTGTGTGTGTCAATAAAAGGTTTCACAGATTCCTTACCATCACTGTAGTGGCAAGTGTTCCTCGTTGTTTTTTTTAACCATGATATCATGGCATTTGATTTTTATCACACGTCCTTCTCAATTATTAATTTGACCTTTGTTTTCCATAGAACCAATCTCCAGAACAGAGATACGCCGCCCAGGTTGAAGTTCTAGTGACGATGGGCTTTGAGGATAGAGAGGCAAATATGAGGGGTAAGTAAAGTTAATTGGGTGGCAACTATCCTTGGGGGATGTATGGTGGTACAGACGTAAGGTGTCTGCCTCTAAACCAAAAGGTCATGGATTCATGCCTTGACAAGTTGATTTTTTTAAAAGATTTTTTTTTGGTAACACTCACCCCCTGATCCTGGTAGGTGAATCAACACCTACTCCCATCGGAGATGGATGATAAAAAGGATATTCTGTATGCAGATCACACAAATATTCACACATGCATAAGAGGCACAACGGTTATAATTTCTCGAGAGAGAAAATAAAATAATAATGAACCACTGCTTGAGAAACACAGACTTGAATATTTATGTAGAGTCATCATTTCCTTTGATGGCAAACGGAATGAAGGAGAAAGGGTATTGATTTCTTCTGCTCAATGGGCATTGATGCTGCCATCCTGATTTTAAGCTTTCAAATATACGAAACAGTGCATGATCCTTGTCCAAAATCACAGATGCCTATTGTTTGCTGGTCACAAAATGAGCCTAGTCTTTTTTTCTCTCTCCATTTTAGCACTAACAGCAACCTTTGGTGATGTCAACGCAGCTGTCGACAGATTATTACAACAGAGATGATGTAGGGAAGCCGAGAGTCAAATGTGAGAAAGAAAAAAAAATAAATGAGAAGAAAAAAAATTAAAATTTTATGTAAATTTTAATGAGATTCCCATCATGCATATTTTACCATGTGGTTAATGTTTGTTTTGCTTTTAAATATATTCTTATTTATTATTTGTTATTTTGATTTCTTCGTTGGCAAAGCAGAAGCTGAATAATATCACAAATATCTTTATATTATGGATCTATATTAAAAAAAGAGTTTTTCCTTCCACCATATCTCAGGGGGAACCTTACAAGTTTGCTTGTAAAAAAAAGATTGTTCTTGGCTGATCTGTCGAAACGATTGGTTTTTCTTCCATTAGGTATAATAGATTTTTTTTAAAATATAAGATTCTGCCATAGTTAAAGAAGGGTTCCAATCATTTCATGGTATTATTTGCAGTGGAGAAATGTGTAATGGAGCTGTTGATGAAAGATGAGAGAAATGCAATGTGTGTTTGTGCTTATGGTATCCAGTGCTGGTGCTTTAAATGGAAGCAAGTTGGGCTGAAACATGCTTATTGAAAGGTTTGTAGTTCAAATTATGAAGAATTGAGGTAGTAATAGTAGGAAGGCTTCGATTCGTATGTTTCCTGATATTTGAGAGGTCAGCAAGAGTTCTCTTTTCTTCTCCTGATCATAAAGTATTGCTCTTGACAAAATTTAAAAGAAAGTTCATCTAATCGATACATTCTGATAAGATTGTTGGGACTTGTGAGCAGCGCTGTTGAGTGTTGAGTATAATTTTGTCTCTTGGGCACTCACTTCTTTCACATGTTTAGGAAGTTTGTAAATTGGATTGGATGGAGCGAAACTCAAACTTTATAATGGATATTATTTAAGAGTTAACGCTATCAGCTATCACATTTTCAGAACTTTTGATGAGGGAATAACCAATTTAATCTTGAGAACACAATTTCTGTTTGATTACAACTGATGGCCGTGGTATTTATTTTTTGATCCTACGGCATGATAGTTTGGAACAGAAATGGGATTTAAACTTTGAATATTCAATCTCTCTTGTGTAACATGTTTTTACTCCTATTGCATGGATAATTATCGTAAATGTTTGTTCTCCCACCACATCCTTGCATTCGGGTGGTTTGTGCGATTGTTAAAAAATAATGGTATGTCCATCGTTGCATTAACTGCCCTTGCTCTAACAGACGGGGTGAAAACACATTATTGGTCAACATTGTTATGTCTATTATCTGATGAAATGTTGTTTTAGAGAGAAAGAAATACTTGCATAAATACATGTTTGATCATCTTTCTTTTTTCTTACAAGAGTTTCATGGGTTATTCTGGTACTGTATGTCATTGTTTGCTGTTCCTCTTCCTGCATTATCCTGTTCATTATTTGCTCTTCTCCTTCGTCTTACTTTGGTGGCATCGGTTGCTGAGTGGATAGGCTGCCAGACTGAAGGTCATAAGGTCCTGGGTTCGAATCTTAGCAAAGCTAGGTCTGACGTTGTGTACCCTTGGAAGATGTGTTAACTTGTATTTTCCCTACTCAGCCTAGGTGCAAATGGATACAAGCACTAGCTCGGGAGTAAAAGGTTGCATCAGATGAGCGTCCTTGTCTAGGAGATGACCTGTTCCGCTAAATGCTACAGAAACAAAGATACGCTCAGGCTCTATGGGTCATAATGGCCTTGCTTGAAGGAATTTTGTGTATCTTACTTTCATTCTTATCCATCACATAGTGGACAGGAGAAGTATCAAAATCAATCAATCAATCTTACAAATTTTCACATCTTGGTTGATTTATAAAGGATTTGTACTACTTTCTGTCATTCTTTTCCTTGTGGATTTTATTTTACTGCTAGGTTGTTTTTTTTTGGTCATATATAGTATCACCATTTGACCATATTGTTAACAGCACTATTTGTTTCAGGTTGTTTTAAAATTAAAATTGAACGTGTTGGAGATTTTTCTTTTGTGTAAATGTTAAACGTTTCGTAATTTAAAAAAAAAAAAGTTTTTATTTGTATAACTGTATATTAATACATCCTTATCGGGGGGGGGGGGGGTCCCCTGTCATTTGATCATGTCATTGTGACAAAGATGAAAAAAGAATTTTTGTTTGTTTGCAACCAAACAGGAATTATTGTTTAATTATCTTAAGAATTTCCATTTTTAAAGTTGTTAGTCCTTGGTGTCAGTGGTAGTTTGCCTTGTCTTGTGCAGATGAGGCATGCAAATTATGTCCTTAATTCTCTTGAGTTGAAGTACCATTCAAGCCAATGTTTGCTGAATCTACCCTCTACTTCGAAAAGGGGATGAACATAAAAGTCCATCGCCATTTATGCAAAGATGCTTTGCATTGTATGTACAGTATCATGTCATGTGACAAGAACAACAGTTGTTCCTGAGAAATACCGAGATCTGTTCTTAACAGAAACTGTGGGTGATCAAAGATCCATGTCATGGGATTCTTTTTTTTTTTTTTATTCAGTAAGGCAAAGACATTCAGTGTGAATCAAATGGTGTCAGCCCTAGCTTAGGCTGATGGATTCATCTTTTTTGTTTTATATTATTGTGTATTGAATCAAAATTGTCTATTTACTTGTCTTTGAAGTTCATAACACTCTATTACATTAAAATACATGTAGAAACGGTTATTCTGTATGAGAGAGGAAAGAACAAATAAACACCCCCACCCCACTCCCAACTTTTTGTTTTGTATGGTTGTAACTACATAATTGATTGACAGGTAGATTTTGTCCCAAGAAAATCCCTTTTTAAAAGAGATATGAGTGGATTGCTTTTCTTTAAGAGGAGTTGATAAATGGGTTTTTTCCCCATATTTTTTGTCCATATAATTTATCTAGCAAGATAATTAATTCTTCACTTTCACCCTTTTTATTTCCTAGTACCGATACACAATGATCGGTTTGTAAAGATTAATTCTGTTGCATCATCTTTTTAAAAATTCAGAACGTCCCAGGTTTGGTCAAAAACATTTTTGTACAAAACTTGCCCCTAAATAAATAAACAGAATAAATTTGTCAATCGTTACTATGTGTATGTTCATATATTTACCCTGAATTTCACATGATATCTTTTGTTGATTGCTCATTGTTTGCATATTTTATCTGGAATGATTTTTTGTTCACCCTATCATGAAAATAAGTGATACAGTTTGGTAAGAAACAAAAGGATATTACTCTGTATTTTGCAGGATATATATATATATATATATGTATAAGTGTACATGAGAAGCATCTTCCCTATAACTCGTCTTTTTCCAGGCAGTCACTTTTCAGTTTTAGTGATAATTTGACTGTTGCAACATTTGTGATGAGGATGGAACATGTTGAATTTGGTAGCGTTTGAAATGCGTTGTCATGTTACATCAAAATAAAATATTTTTCAAATTTTTGCAAATGATGAAAATATTTTGGTTTGTCATTTATATAGACAATACTTTTCACATGCAGGATTCTTGTTTTGTTTTTTGTACTTGTTGATTTGAAATTATGGCTGCATTGACAGAGATAGTAAAATCATAATTATAATAATATAACATTATTGTGCACATCAAAAATTACTTTATAGTTATAGATGTACATACTTTATCTTCTTTTTTTGTTTGTTGCTTTCACATGTGCATGTTGCGGTATTGTCACTGGAACTACCAACCTATGTGTTATACACACATAGTGGATCAAGGAAGAGAGTCATTAATGAGTGTGTTATAGTAATAAGACTGGGTGATTCAAAGGCATTGTAACTGAAGCATAATGTTGTGAACTGGCATATTTTTTCACAATGTTGTACTCTTAGGAAAGGTACTTCATTCTACTTGACTCAGGTGTGAATGAGTATCCAGCTATAGGTAGAGAAATATATGTCAGTGTTAGTACTAAACGCCTAACAGGCTGGTGTACTGTATGCTCCCCAGGGAGTTGAGGACTTTGAATGAAATTGAAATGGCCTACTGAGTGTTAAGTGGCAGATACCGGGTGTGTTATCTCTGACACAAATTTAAAATGCTACTTCGCTTTGCTTTCCATAATCGACTACAGGATGAATGGCTAGTTAATTTTTGACAGAGAATGTCAGCACTGACCACTAGCCGCGGTCTGTTGTAAGCTTCCCAAGGAATCAAGATTACAATGACTTTGATAAATGAGACAGCCAACAGGGGGGGAAAATAGTGTAATGGCTATAACTATAAGCTTGCTCTAGCATTACTGTAAAAATAAAATTTGAAAAGGAATTAAAATCAAATCAGTTTGCAAAGCTCTGTAGCTTATGATTCATGAAAGATAACATTCCATTTTGTGGGAGGTTGGAAGTCTCACAATTTGGAGTAACGTGATTGATTTTCCAAACTTTTAAAACTTTTTGTTTGTCCTGTTATTTTATTAAATTTGTTTCCCCTTTTGTGTCCGTTGTTATTAACTTTTAATGACAATGCATTTGGATATGGGTTGGATTTGTTCTTTTTGGTTTTTCTCATTCCAGTGATTTTAACCAGCATTACATGTTTTAAAAATAGTTCTTTATTGGGCTATCATGTAAATAAAAAGGTTTTTTTTCTCAAGCTGAAAGTGAAGGAAACTTTGAATGATTGTATTAGTTGTAATAAGAAGAGCATATTGAACTTGATAGATGAAGTAATCTATGGTCGTACATGGTAAGGCATAGAATGATGGCAGATAATTTTGTGATTTGTGTAGCCATTTTGTAATGGGAGCCCACATTAAAAACAATAAATTGTTTCTTTTTTACAAATTCTGTTAGCAAGAAAGTAAAGGAAGGTTATATCTTTTCAATTTTATATTATTCATATCCAGATATGATTATTTACTGTTTTTCTTTCTTTCTGCTACATGTTTATCCACTCTGTCTGTCTAAATTAAGTTATTCCTGAAGGAGAAAAAAGGTTTTATTTCTATTATATATATAATAGATTTGTCATATTTGTCTATTCCTGTAAATGTCTCTGTCCAGGCTTCATTGTTGAATAAACCAAGAAATCATTACAATGGTTTTTACACTTTAATTGTACAACTTTGTCCGTCTCAATATTTCAATCAGTACAAACATGTGGTAGATGGTCCGGTGATTATTTTTAAAATTTCTTTGTTTTTTGTTTTTCATACTAATCGTACTACTATTAATCTCCGAATTGTATTGGCTTGGTAGATCCTACTTCTTTCCTTTCACTCTTTTTCTTATCATCTTAATATTATGATTTCTGAGATCGCTGTATATGGTGGACATTGGTAAATTTGAATGAAACAAAGCTAAAGCATGTATGACTTTACAACAACTTAAAAAAAAATAATTGATGTGACAATGAGATAAGAAATGAAAACTTAGATCGGTCATAAGAACATTTTTACAAATTTTAATGGACATCAAGAAAAAAAACATTTACAAATAAAACGAATGTCGGCAATATCATCATATACACAATCAACTAAATAAATGACCAATACATTCTGAGAGTTGATGGACAAACCATAAATTAAAGGGAATCTGATATGAAATGAGCATCCAGAGATACCTTTTATTTGTCTGTTATTGTTAAACTTATGGTCTGCCTAAAAGTAAAAGTCTTCAGAAGAAGAAAAAAAGTCTTTTTGTCAAGTGTTAGATGTGTAGAGACAATGCCCATTATTTTTGACAAGTTTATTTCTGTAAAAATCTGCTACAAAATCCAGAAAGATGAGCTTAATAGTACTGATGTCACGTTGCCAATACTACAATATATTTAAAGGTCTGTTGTGTCGCAGGTCATCATGTATGACTGGTTGTATGGAGAAAGTTATTCCATATACAGAAATGTATACCGCCTGGCGGGGTGGGGTACTCTCCTTTGACTTCCATTTTGATTTCCCATGTGATGAAAAGGCACAACAGGCTCTGACTATGTTGACTATGGCTCATGAAGATGGGAATTATGTTTTACTTTTACACAATATCCATAAACTGCGTATCCATGATGAGTAAAATCTTTCTTGGCAGCGGTGCGGGAGATGGGGAAAGCACTGTCAACACACTCCTGTCTACATCAACATTTGTCCTGTGAATTTAAACATAAGACAATAATTATTTCTGTATTATTAATGATTATAACTATTGTATCCATATCTCCATGTTAACGTCCTACAATGTTTCCCCCATTTATTTAGTATTGCGAATAACGTGGAACAAATAGCAGCTATATCACAACTTCTTTGAATACACTCATCATCTTAGCACTACATCTAAGTGCTAAGGCTGTGAAGATGCCATTGCTACACCATCTACAAACATGTGTACATCATTCACTATTGTAGCCAAACAATGTACATGTATTACTTTGGCAAGTCAAAAGTGAAACAATCCAACGTGCATTTCTAAGTTTTGAGAACATTAATCTGACGGCCCAAATTAACCTGTAGCCTAATAATATGTATTGTTTTCGGCTGAAACCTACAAAAATCCCTACAAGTACACGGTTTAAATTAAGAGAGAACAAAAAAGTGATACTGTGATCTTGGTACAAAATTAATATAAAAACTGCAACAGTAAGTAACAAAATATTAATCCTTTCACACATACCAAGACTGGTTAAACTTAAACCGTTTCAGGAGTATGAATTAGATGATACAGGAGAAAGCATTAAAACATACATAATAATATGAAGAAATGAACACAGTATGCCTGTTTGGTTCATTGAAATTTGCCCCATCTACCAAATGCAGCGATCTCAGACCTCAGTGTAAATTAAGAGGTAATAGCAGTATGAAAGATAAGTGAAAAGAAAGAAGTAGAACCTACTAGCAGCGCCCATTAACTGCCCACAAGAAAGAACACAGTAACTTGCACACTTGGGATTTCCTGACATCGCCGGTCACATTAAAGTTTAAAACAATAAAATTACTTGAGGCCCATAGAGCCGGAAGCTTATCCCGATTTCAATAGCGTGAAACGAAACAGGTGATAATAATCACCCCCTGGACATGATGCAGGTTTTTACTCTCAATTTAGTGCTTGTGTACCGATTTGCACCTGTTGAGTGGGAGGGGGGGGGGGGAATGCGTGTTAGGTTAGTATGCTTCTTTCCCAGAGAACACAAAGTCGGGCCTAGCTTTGCCAGGATTCAAACCCAGGACCATATGATCCCCACTCTGGCAGCCTAAACCCTCTGCCACTGATGTCACTACATTTAAATTGAAGTACAGGCGTACTATATCAAGATCAAAGTTTGGCATTCTTTTCTAATTCTTGGCCATTCAAGCTTATACTACCCGAAACGTCACACTTGTTTGTTCTGTCTTCCTTGGTGGAGTTGTCACTGTCACTTATTGTCATTGATTACATTTTTGGCTATTCGGTAATAATTTATCTACAATTACCAGCAAGATGCTGAGTATGTCCACCACAAAACTTTTTGTTTGAGGAATCGAGAATACAAAGCAGCTCTTATTTATGTTGTAGGTGGGACTAATACTAATAAAAGCATACACCTTATATATATATATTGCCTAAGATGAGAGATACTACAGTGCTGGAATAATGTCAGCACCTCTGAGAATTTCCATTTTCTTGTTTACATGTACTTGTAAAACAAAATCTCAATATGTCTCCAGTCTTTCTCTGTGTATAAATGAAAAGCTGCGTTGATTTTGGATTGTTAATAAAATATTAAAGTGGAACAGAATTATAAACACTCACACGACTACAAATCCAAGAACATTTGTTTCCACTATATCCTGGTCAACAGCAGTTGCAGCACTCACACTAAGGACGTGGTGAAGAAGGCTGTATGCTAAATGGAAATAAAGGCATGATTGGAGATTTTGATAAACACTTTCCAAATCATAACACAGGGGTCTAAGCAGATTTACCGAGGAATTTTCAAAATTAAACAGATAAAAATGATAAAGACTAATTATGCTTAAATGAAGCATTTAAAAAAAAGTTTTACTTCCACTTTCGAACATGGAAATAATTTAAAGACATTCAGTGTCTCTTCAGTGGGCCGGTAAGTAAAAGACTTAAAAGTTCTTGAGATTGATGGAGACATAGCATATCCAACTTTCTGTAAGGTTATATAACACAGGTGATATAAGCTCTCGCATCAGACTGTCTTGGTCTCAAACTTCTAAACTAAAGCTAGTTTTGAAATTTAAATTTGATTTTACCCGCATCCACAACTAAAGTGACCTCAGGGGTTTTAGTAGGATCTTTTATTTTGCCAAGACAGTCCTGTAAATAGCCAAGGGATATTTATCATGCACAGAGTGCTGTGATCTGCACATGGGACCTCTTTTTTTTTATTGTCCGTCTCCAATGAGCCAAGGTATTGATCCACCTACCTGGAATGGGAGATTGGGTTTTACCCAAAAAAAACTTTGCAACCTTTTGGGCATCAATCCTCTGGTTGAGAAGCTGACACCTTAACCTCTGAACCACCATGTTCCCACTAAAGCTAATCTGTACATAATTAAAATTATTTCATTTAACTATTGTAACACAGATTCAGATTTTTATGCAGCAAATGAAAGTTTTCATACTCGCTAAAAACAAGGTGCAGAGTTGCATGGATTTATTCATTGATTCGAAAGGTTGAAAATAATAATTTATATTGGTTTCATTTATGAGTCGCACCCATGAACAAAAGAGCAAAAACAATTTAATACAAAAAAACTGAATCTATAGAATCTATTATTTATTAGATCTAGTTTTAGAGGATCATCATGCCCGAAAGAAGAAAAAAGAGGAAGCATCTGACTAATAGAGACAAAAAGTTCATTATTAAACAAAAGGAACAGACAAATGAGCACCATCAAAATCATGATGTGGATTCAGATTTAGAACCTGCTTCACCAGTATACTGATGGGCTTTCCAGCTAGTAATAGTAATATAAAAAAACAACCCAAAAAAAAGCTGTCGACACATTATACTAAACTGTCATTTGACTCTTTCCCTACTTGATATATCTTATTTATTTTTAATAAATCTTACTTTCTAATCCTTTATCCAGATTTTATATTTCAGTGACCTTAGACTACTTCCGGGTCAAGTCTAAAAGTAAGCATTCTTAACAGAAATCAATGATTTCACAAGGTTTGAGTTTGAGCGAATATTTCTGTCGATTTTTTTGTTTATAATATTTACATCTTTTCTTAAAAATAAGTAACCAATCAGGGCTCTAGATCAAATACGGAACGGGTTAAAAGAAAAGTCATATATAGATGAGAAAATATTGAAACTTACAAGGAACCATTGGAACCAACTTTGTTTGACTGTCTTGGGATTTGGTACCCAGGGGGAGACAAGACTCTGGTAGGGATGGGGCTGTGGAGCAACACAAAGTTCTCATGTACAAGAGCAGGAATGTAAAGATCTGTAATCTTAACACAGAATATATTCCAACTCAACTTTAATATATATAATAATAAATACCTGCTATTTGAGATGTACATCTCGATGGCAGAAGTTTCTAAAGTCGTAAGCCCAGCAATTTTTCAAGAATCATTTTTGACCTCTAATGCGTTGTAAGGCTGTTCCCAACCTTGCCTATAAATATCATGCAAATTTAGCCAATAGAAATATAATTTTAACTAACAATACTCGCATGTTCTTAACTTGCAATACAAACATCCTGTTCAGCTTAAAAATAAAACTCTAACCCGGTCTCTCCTTGATAACTTCCTCCAGCGGACAATTTTTCAGGATTAGCGAGCCACCCGAGCATCAAATCACCCGATCAAAGTGTCACAGTGTGAATCAGTGAACGGCTTCTGAACTTACATTAATGGAGGCCTGGTGAATTTTATGGGGCACAGAGTACTACAATATTGTTCATCACTGTCCAGATCTATCTATCTCTCTCTCTCTCCTCTCCTCTCCTCTTCCTCTCCCTCTCTCCCTCTCTTTCTCTCTCTGACTTATGCCTCAGGTTTCTCGCCACAGACAGACAAGACAGAAGAGGTGAGAAAGAAGAGAGAGACTGACAGTAGACAGACAGACAAACAGAGAGAGAATTAGTAAATTGTATGGCTGTAGTGGTGTTAGGAATGTCAAGTCTGGTGGCTTTGGTGTGTCGTCAGCAGACTGGTTAGACAATCTCGGACTGCCGAGTTTATCGAAGCATTAACTCTCTATCTTGTGATAACTTGTTCCAAAATTAGGTGCTCGGATCCAGAATTTCCAAATTATTAGGTAAAAATACGGAAGAAAAAAATCCGCCCCAACTCGTCTGTGCGCATTATCGAGACATCCGGATTATCGAGACGTGACTGTAGTCGCTGCTGGTCGCTATCCGCCCAATGGGTAATTGACAACTTTCAAGTAAGACCTAAAAACAATGTTTTACGAATAACGGTCACAGGAAATGTTCACTGCTGCGGACAGAGCAGTAAAGGTTTTTCTAGTCATTTTCTTTGGTTGAGTTTCAATCATATAATATTATAGAGATGATGGGGAAAGTTATATTTAGATGTTTGAAATAAGAATAAACTTTATTCCTAAAAATTGCCCCTTAAGCAGATAGCATACACAGCTGCCCCAACTTTTTCAACTAAAAAAAACCAGACTCTGACTACTGTGACCACGCAAACCTATTCTAACTTGCATGACGGCCCGCAGAGATTAGAAAAAACATTGATGATTCATGTATTCCCTCATCAGTTCCCATTCTACCTTCACATTTTCTGTTTCTTTCTGTGAAAGTTGAATTTCTTTACTTACATTAGTGTCTCTTTTATATCTTCTTTCCATTTTCTCCAAGGTCTGCATTTTGGTCTTTTACCTTGCATTGTATATTGATTTAGCTATTCTCTTACATGCTTAATATATCTTAGTTGATAATTTAACTTTTAAGGTAAATAAAAGTCTGCCTATCGCTGGTCTGTCTGGTAAAATTCGGGACGGATGTTTCATGAACTCAGAATGGCATCTCCAGACTTTCACTCCAATCTCTCTGAGTCTCTGCCATTAAGTTAGGTTTCTCAAATTTTCAAAATACAGTTTAACCCTTATCATATATCATATTCATACTTTTTAACGTAAAACCAGACTTACGGGCTCTAAGCAACAAAAAACCCCACATTAAATAAGTTTTTCTTCATACTGGTTGGCAACTGTGTGTATAGACATGTACTAAACATACGAACACAGACTATTGTGATTGTTGTCAGACAAGCGGTGAGCTACTTAGAGCCGGGATTTTTAAAATTGTAAGTGTTTTTTTAAAGTTTGTCTAATACATTGGCTGCATGAATAATTACCCCACATAGGAATGGTTAATGAGAAATTGCCCTTACAGTTACACTTAAATCTTCACTTCCTTGTAAAACCATTGAACACTAGAATTTCAGAAAGAATGCGCCAAGAAAAATCGACTTGTATTCATTGGTACTCCAATATTTGTCATTACCTTTGAATTGATAACAATAATTATGAAGGTATAACAATGATTATAAAGGTAATGTTACTAATGTTTCTTTCAAAACTACACGACAAAAATGAAGGATAATGATATAAAATGATACGCATAGTTAGCTTGGTCAGTAGCGCATTTTCCTTTCAAGGCGAGGCAGAGATCTCAGGTTCAATCTACATGGTGGCCAAGATTTGTTTTGTCGGGTATTTGTTCCTATGGGGCTTTAATATCATTTAATATCATTATCATTATCCGTAACTTTCGACATGCCCTTTTGCCTCGATGTTCGTCACATTATAAATGAAAAGCAAATCTTTAAGAATTAAGGAGTAACAAATCCACACATTGAATTGAGTAACCCCAAAAGGCCTCTCAAAACTGTGATTTTACCCACCTCCAATTTTAAAGAGTTGAAGATCATTGAATTTGATGTCAAAGCTGTGTGGAAAGAAATTCTTCTTCAAGCCATAGAAATATTCCCTGGTACGACTGTCTCGTAACTCTGCCCTTGCAGCTTTGGATCTCTCGACCACCTGTGTAAAGAACACGTCAATTGAAAAGTACAGCTGGCGTATTTCTTGCCAAAATATGTTTCATTTGCTTTGTGAAAGTAAATATTACAGTTGGATTTAAAACAAACAGTGTGAATTATCCCAAACACATATCTTTCTTTCAACAGCACAAAAAAACAACCAAATGTGAATTAGGTTGTTCAACATAACTAATGGCCAAGATTTTCAACACATCTAATGGCCAATTTCTGTTAGACATAATTTTTTCATGGAATAATTAAGTTCACAACCAAAAATTAAAAAAAATATTAATTCTTTTAAAAATGCCATTGAAATGACAAGCTCTATAATTTAAAATATTTGTATGATGAATGAATGAGCATTGTTCTTATTAATTATTGTATGTTCAATGATTTCTAAACCTCCATGATTATATTAAGATGTATGGGGCATTTAAAGGTCAAATGACCTATAAAGCCTCTGAAACGATATGATATGATAATGTCGTCTCAGCTGGCAGGTGGTGCTGATAGGTCTTCCTACTTCATTCCTTTCCCTCTTCCTTTAATCTTTCCCTTTGCTGTTTCCTCTTAATTCACCCTGACATTACTGCATAGGTGGATAGTTAAATTCCAAAAGCTCAAACAAATATGTCAGCTCATATTCCAAAACAATTTGTGACTTAAATATTCACTGTCCACCAACAGTTGCTATTACACAAAAATAAAAAAAATTGTATAACCTTTTTCATCTACCCTACTACAGAATGCAATCAGTAAATCATTAACTTCCTAAATACATTACAAAACAAGAAAGAAAGAAAAAGAGACAATAAAAAATATCCTTAAAATTCCAGCCAGTTAGTGGTAGACAAAAATGTTCAAAGTTTGAGAATGTAACACAAAAGATCTACTTAGTACTGTCAAACAGAATCAAGAATTGCACATTCAAGATTTGTTTTTTCCTTTGAGTTCTTTTGGTAGTCAAATAATTTCAAATTATACGTTTCGAGTGAATGTTATTTTTATCTTTTTCAAAATTGGTGGTATTATTCTATATTCCTTACATTTTTGGGTAGGCAAGTCCATAACTGGATGGTGTTCAGCATGGTTCAGATGGACATTCACTCAGGGGCAAAATATGTGTTATTTTTTCTAGGGTTATTCTATCTCACCTCATAAGATACTGAAACTTAAACCATTTAATTCAGCTACTTTGGTTGAATTTATTTGAATGCAACTCACAGCTTAACAATATTGAATATGAAGATGTGATTTAAAATCAATTCTACTTACACCTCTGGATTTTGGCAACAAAACTATCTTGACAAATTCTGGTAAGTCACTTTTAAGTTGATTATAAAGTCTCTCTTGATCTAAAACACAGATGACATCCACTGAAAAGAATTGATTAAAAAATTCATTGGCCTGTCCGTATAAGTAAAAGAATATCATATGTAATTGAAACGATTCATCAACATAGAGTATTACACATTTCTATAGTAACAGTGTATATTGTCAAATACAATAAAATCAGACTATGGCCAACTTACTGTGATGTCTACAGATGATTCAAGTTAAGTTTATTAAAATGTGCCAACAAATTTTTAAAAACATATAGATCTAGTGATGAAAAAAATCTTTGATATTAATTCAATTTTTTTAAACAGCAAATAAAACAGATTTTGTGAGTACTTCAAAAATAGAAAGAGATGACATAGGCCAAAACAGTAGCACTTTGAAGATATTGTATATAGGCTTATGAAACAAGTTACAAATCTCATTTAATAATATATTGGTGTTTCATTTTGCCACTTCTCTGTGGCTCTGTTGCACTAATGTGAAATTATACTGATCCTCAAAAGCGAACATGTTTAAAGATGAAATAATTTTCTCTTCAAATTAATTCACACTACAACACAAAAATAAATAATAGTAAAGAATCAAGTGTGGTTAAAAACAATAATTTTACTCCAAGATTTTGACAACCTAGTCTACATAGAAGTTAATATCATGGAGTCCATGTGAACATGTTACAGATAAAAAAATACAGTGGAACCTCAAAATGAACAATCGATTTGCCGGGTTTCCCAAAACCTAGGGATTTTGGTTTTCCCTCAGCAGTTTGAGGTCCCTTAACTCTTCTGTGAGTGTAAAATGCAGAATTAAACAAACAAGTAAAAGGCATACCTGACAGTGCACAACTTTCAAAAGCACCCAGCAGCCACAGAAACCAAATTGGGATAAAAAGTAAGTGTAATAAAGAAATATGGGGAAATCATCTTCAAGCCCACGAAAATCTGTTTCCCGTTTAAGATTTAAAATATATAGAAACAATTCCATTCCCTGTTCTTCCAGATTGGCCGGGTTTCCCGATTACCCGGGTTCCTGATTAGAATGATCAGAAATTGAACACTGAAATCCAAAGACACAAAAACAAACCAAAAAGAAAATGTTTGACTTTAATTCTAAGATTAATAAGAAGGCGTAGCCATCATGAAAGAATGAAAAATGTCCTGGCTCAAAAGAACCCAGATTACCTTCAAAAGCACCCGCGGCCTGTTTGAGAGCTTCATAACCCGCTCCTCTGATCCAGCCAGCCGTGTTGATGATCACGCCACTTGAGTTGACTGAAAGAGAGAAAAATTATGGTTTAGTATGTACTGTACTGTTCTAAAGCTAAATCGTATTAATCAGTTTCAGAAAACTGGTAATTCTTCCAGAAAATTAGATTCCACGCTAACATTCAAACTGAATAAAAAAGTGAAAAATATAAAGACTATTTAAAGCTTTAAGACATGGAGGAAAATTTTGTCCATTTGATAAAGAATCAAAAGTTAAATCATCATAAACCCATTATTTACAGAGTAATCGGTCAAATTAACTTACTTTCTAAAGCTATGAAAAACTGAAAAACACGTCAAACTTCAAGGACTTTTTATTTGATACACAACTTATTTACAGAGTAACGGTAAATTAACACGTCATCCTTCAAGGACTAGATTCTTATGTCCATCGCAAAAACAGATGATGTCATAATCTTTTAACTTATACCAACAAAAAATCACAAACTCCAGGAATCATCATCACAAAAATCTGAGTGGTTGGTTCGATAACAATTGAATAATAAATATTTTAAAATTTGAAACTACCTTTAAGTTTAACTGCCTTCTACGGGTAGTAAAAAATGGCACCTACAGCCCATCTGGAGGCAAAAAAACAGTACACGGTGTTGGATTCAATCTGTATGAGATTGCCATTATTTAAGCATTTAAGTCTGAAAAGCAGAATGGGAAAAGAAATAGAGGAAAGCCATGCAGAAGATGGGAAAAAAGATATAGGGGAGAGCTTTTGGAAAAAAATAATAACAGAGGCAGCAAGAATTGTGTAGGTCAGAGAGACACTCAGGCGATGTCAGGGATGCAACATCCTATGGGATATGCAGTTGATGATGATGATGTTTGGCAATGGCATCCGTTTTCATCTGCGTCAAGTATGGAAAGGCATGTTAAGTGTCTATCCTAAGTGATACAACGTCAGACCTACTATCGCCAGGATTCAAATTCCCAGAACTTCACAATTCCAGGTCTAGACTAGCAGCTTAACCCCTGGACTACACATGCCTTCAAAAAATAAAATAGAATTGTATAAAAATTATGAACATGTTGAAGCTGAAACACTCACTTTTTTTACTCTGTTCACATCTTACATTTATAATTTCTGCCAATCTGGAAACAAGTAAGTTATACAACTGAAAGTTATCATTTGGGCTTTTGTATCCATAGTGAAAAATGAGGGGAGCATTCTGCTTGAAACCCTCTTCAATATCAGCCGTTCTTTCCACGACAAGAGCACCTGAAATGACAAGAAAAAAATGATATATTCACATACACAATTTTACAGCAAAAGAGAACATTTGAAGAATTTTCTTAAACCATATAATATAGTTTTACAATTACTTGAATCTGAATGCAGTGTGGTAGAAAAGCAAGAAGTTTAATTTAAAAAAAACACATTATAATTATACTATGCAAAACGGTTTAAATAATTGACATCAATCAAATCCAAGGACACCTTCCGTGGTTGTTATCATTCTTTTTTTTTCAGAATTCATGTCAAAGAACATAGTTAAAAGAAAGGGTATTGTTTTGTGTGTTTTTTACGTATTCATTCATTTATCTTTCTTTCTTTCTCAGTTCCCATTCTACCTTTCGGTGTATAGGTTCAGATGCCCGAAATGATCTTTCTCCAGAATGCCCTGTCCTGGCATTTTCTGCTTCCTTCCAAAAATGTTAAATTTCTATGCTTCAATGCCTTTTATATATTCTTCCCACTTTCTCCGAGGTCTACCTTTTGATCTTTTACCTTGGGCTTTAGCACTGTATACTGATTTAGCTATTCTATTGTCATTCATTCTGTTTACATGCCCAAATCATCTCAATTGATTTGTTTCTATCTTAGTTTTTATGCCATCTGCTTTGGTTTGATCTCTTATTGCTATGTTTCTGATTTTGTCTCTTTTAGTTTCCCCTACTACTTTTCTTAGATATTTAATTTCAGCTGCCTGTACTCTACTGTATTCTCTACTGTCTACAGCCCAGGTTTCGCTGCCATAAAGGAGAGTAGGACAATAAACTGTATTGTATACTGCCATTTTGGTTTTTGTTGATGTTAATTCTTGCTTACCTTGCCTTTTTGGTTCTCTGGCTGATTTCTTCTCTCAGTTTTCCCTCTGAGTTAATCATTACTCCTAGGTAATTGTAGCTTTGAACTTGTTCTAAATTCTCGCTGCCCAATTAAACATTTTGTGTTTTAGCTTCCCTAGTTGTTTTGGTTTTCTTTCAATTTACTCTCATTCCTCTTTTATTTAGTTCGTTGTTGATAATGTGGAAATTCGACTGAAGGTCGTTTTCTGATTTTCCAAACAGAACTAAATCATCGGCAAATGAAAGCATTGATACATTTACTGGTTTGAGCTTCCATATACCTACATTCATTTTCTTCATTTTTGAGGATGCCTGCCTTTGCGACTGAATCCGTAAATGTGATAAACAAAAGAGGATTTAGGTATCAACCCTGTCTTACTCCTATATCTACATCAAATTCTGCAGATATGTTTCAAGCTACTCTCACTGCACATGTTGGTTTATTGTAAAAACTTTTAATGGCTTCTATTAAATTTTGCTCTACATTGTTTTCTTTTAAGGAGTGCCATAGTTCGTCCCTCCTCACAGTGTCAAATGCCTTTTTCTAAGTCAATAAAACACAGGTGCAGGTCAATGTTTCTCTCAAAGGAATTTTTCTATTATTTGTCTAATTGTAAATATGGGGTCTTGTACACTTCTTCCTGGTCTAAATCCACTTTGATGCTCTTCAATATGATCCTCAACTCTTTTCCGTAGTCTTATTTCCAGTATCCTGGAATATACATTTCCTGGAACGCTAAGTAGTGATATCCATCTATAGCTTGATCATTCCATAGTTGATCCTTTCTTATATATTGCTATTACCGTTCCCTTTTTCCAGTTGTCTGGCACCTGTTTGGACTTCCATGCTTGTTCGCATACTGCATGTAGTAGTGTCTGCCTCTCTCCCTTGGTTTTTAATCATTTCTGGATAAACTTGATCTGCTTCTGGGGCGTTTCCTAATTTCCCTTTTCTTATAGCTGTTTGGATTTCTTCCATTGATATATCTACATCTTCAGCTGTCTCCTCTGGATTACTTATTACTCTTACTAATTGATCTTTACTCCTTGTTTCATACGTTCTGGAGGGATTATGTAATTGATGAAAATGCTTTCTCCATGTTTCCATGATTTCACTGTCTTTTTTCATTATTTCTTCTTTGGCATTCTTAATTTGTCGAATTGGGCATGCTTTGGTCTTTCTCATGCTCTTCATTGCCCCCAGAACATCTTTTGATTTCCTTGATAGCTTTCTTGAAGTCTTTGTCCAAACTCTTCCCATGTTCCTTTTTCGCTTTCCTAACTTCCTCTTTGGCGATAGTTCTTTTATTCACATGATCTATCCTATCCTCTGGACTCTTTGTTTGCAAGTATTTCTTCCAGGCATCCTTCTTTTTTTATATCTTAGTCTTGACATTCTCATTCCACCATGCCTTGCTATTTTCTGTCAGGGTTAACTCCTTTAGCCTTTAGTTATTCAAGACCAGCCTGCAAGGCAGCAGGTTGTTATTTTCTGTCAGGGATAACTCCCTTAGCCTTTAGTCAGTCAAGACTGGCCTGCAAGGCAGTAGGTTGTTTTCTTTCAGGGTTAACTCCCTTAACCTTTGGTCAGCCAAGACCTGCCTGCAAGGCAGCAGGAGACTCGTGGAGGGCGGGATCATCTACTCCCCGTTCTGATGCCTACCTGTCCACTGCCCGGTTCATTTATCTATTTTTGTTATTCTGTTAAGCACAGTTCCTACAACATCTTTCAATACATTTATAATTAAAAAATAACAAAAGAAAACTCTTATAACATACCAATTGTCCCAGGCAGACCAATGCTTCCCTTTATGAGCCGTATATGAGGAGTGAAATCAACAAAAGGGAGTTATTTATTTTCATTGATAACAGATGAATAACACACTGATGAATAAGTCTATGGGTTTTTTGTTTGAACTTTTTTTTTTTTTTTTTTTTTGGGGTAGTCAAAAAGAGAGAGGGGGAGGGGGGAGATTTGTTGCACCCTTGTCAGATAGAGATGGACATCTATTTGGCTACATAAAGTTCTGTCTGCTTATCAGCACAAGTTTTCTCCTAAAGGGTGTGTGTGTGTTCTTAGACCACTGCTACTATATGTCATTTAGCACTATTGAAAGCAAGAAGGAATTGAGCCGATGCAAAGCGTCAGAACTATAAATGAGAAATGAATACTAGCCATGCCAGTTAACATTCTACAAGTAGCCCCAAGGAACTGATGACAACATCAACTCCTACCTAAAATCTCGAAGCAGGATGTATCTTTAAACAACAACCAGCCAAAATTCTGCTTCCAAGATAAAACTCACAGAAACCCCCCCCCCTTCCCCCCCCTCCCCGTCTAATCTATCTCTCTCCCTCTAAGCTCCATACTATGCTCAACAAAACACATAAACAGGAATTCACAACTTGGTAGTCCAGAAGCAAGGTGTCAGCCTCTCAACCCAAAGGTCATAAGTTGGGCGAAAAATTTTCTCAAGTTTTTTCGAGTAAGACCACTCAGATCTACCCCTTTGGTCCAGGTAGGTGGATTGACACTCAATCCCCTCTGGGAATGACAATAAAAAGGAAGTCCTGTGTGCAGATCACAACACTATATGCACGTTAAAGATCCCTTGGCTGTTTACACGGTATTCCGGGCAAAATTTAAAAAATCCTCCCAATGTATGACAAACGTACTCCTCTTCAACTTTATTGCAGTCCATATACCATAAATAACACAAAAGGTCTTTACAACATTACATATTATATGTATGTGTCATTCTGAAACCCATATAGGGAACTCTGGCTTCAGAACTTCATGCGGGGTGAAATTATATAGGCTAGTAAATACGAAAAGTATCATTTTCCCTGCCAAAAGAGTCATTTTGCAACAAAGTGGTTGGGATCCCCCCACTCAGGTAAAAGCAATACTTAGCCATGAATATATCTTCAGTCACAGGTACACGTCGTTTCCTTTTACAGATGAAAACTAATTTACTCATATCATCAGCGTGCTGGTATATTGGCCTAAGTATTGGAGCAGTGGAACCGTGGTGTTGTAAGTTTGTAATCATCATGGCACTGGTTCAAAAATCATGGCCGGCTCAGGTGGTTTTTCACAACATTGTACTCCAAGGAAAGGTACTTCACTCTGATTTTATATTTGATCATAGTCACAAATGAGTATCCAATATTGGTTAAGAAAGATTTTGTCACAGTGTAATGTAAGTGCCAAGCACCTAACAGGCTGCTGTACTGTACACTTCAGTGGATTTGCTTTTTTTCGTTTCATCGAAATTTACCCTGTCCACCATTGTGGTGATCTCAGGTTGATCTCAGGTTGAATTAAGAGGAAACAGCAAGATGACAGAAGGAAAGAAGTAGGACCTACCAGTAGCGCCCGCGAACCGCCCCAGTGGGAGTTGAGAATAAGAACTTTGAATGAAACGGCCTACTGGGGCTAAATGATGCACTTGTGTAGGGATACGGACTATTAATCCATATTTATCTTTATGTTTAAGTCAGACTTAGGCCAAAATAAAACTGATGCATTTTAACATCCCTCATACTATGATTTATCATCATAATAAATGAAGATAAAGTGCACTGAGGCATTCCTGAGTTTTATCATTGACGAACAATGTAGTTCATATCCTGCCAAAAAAAAGGGACTTTTTCCCCTTATCTCAACACTACTGAAAAAGACATAGGCCAAAATGCTATCACACTGACAATTTACATTACAAGTACAGACATATACACACCCATATCCCTCTATAGTTAATAATGTTTTGAAAAATGTTTTTATATATATATACATGTATGAATATGTACATGGCCATACCTGACCAACATCTAGTTCTGCAAAAACCGGAGATCTACCACGTCGAACTGCGTAATTGATCAAAATTCTGCATAAGGTTGACTTTCCAACATCCGTTGGCCCCACCACCAGCATCTGGAAATTAAGTTTGGCATTAAACATCAAAATGGCAATATACCATAACAAAATCAATTTCAATATATTATCAACATATCCCTTATCTTAAACTCTGTGCTATCTCGTCCTATCTCCATTAGGAAATGAAGTAAACAATTGTTCCACTTCTTTAAAAAATGTCTGGACAATGAACAGCATGATGCATCTCCATTCCAATACCACAATGTATCTGGCACTATTGAGATACATGTTGTCAGAATGGAAATTTGTGACCGCTCTTACACTAGGTGCCAGTAACTATTATTTCAAACAGGAGGAGGAAAACTAAAGATAGAAGAAGGCAGTATTAAGCTTGACATACACAAAGAATCCTCAACACTAGAAATATCTAGTTACCAATATATTGAAGAAAAATAAACAAAATATTTTTCTTTTGAATGATCCACAAATAAGAAAGTGCTGTCGGTGGCCGAGTGGTTAGGCTGCCTTGAGATATACATTTAACACGCATTTTCCCATTCGACCCAGGTGCAAATGAGTACACGTACTAGCTTGAGAGTAAAAACCTGCATCAGACCAGCATCCTGTCCAGGAGGTGTGTATTATCAACCTGTTTCGCTTCACGCTATAGAAACCGGGATAAGCTCCGGCTCTATGGGCTGTAATGGCTTTAAAGGAACTTTTCTACTTACTTACAAATAAGAAGTTACTCTACATAGTCATGTCAGATTCCTTAATCTTACACATGGTCCAACAGATCTGGACATTTATTCTTAATCTCATATCATTAGACTTTTTTACACTTTCACGCACAGGTGACATTTTTCACTCGCACATACTCACACACAACACAGCACATACTCGTATTCACTGATCATATCACATAAAATACAATATCAATGTTAGCCTCACATTCTTACAAGCTACTAATAAAAAAAAAATTAAAAATGGAATACATGTATTGCAAAATGATCAGGCATGCTGTATGGAATTACTTCAGATTTTTAAATAACAAAATTACTTTTATCTTATATTAATGGTTAAACAGTAAGTGAGGAAGCTTTGTTGATGGATTGAGATGTTGATGTGACAGAAGGGCACTAATATAACTTTCACGTTACCCGTGGTCCTCTTGTATTTTCATTGTCAGCTTTGGCTCGCATCTGCTCCATGGATTCATGTGTGTTGACATAAAGCACATTTGGCGTCTCTTTCGAAATGTAGGCAAACTCTGTTTTCCAAATAACTGCACGAAAATATACCAATAGAAAATCTGATCTACATTCAACATTGTCCATATCTTTCAATTGAACAGAAATAACTTTTTTCTCAGTTTTATTAACTAGCAATGAAATATAATATCATTTCATTCTTTACAATTGTTTGTATATCTTTGAAGTATGGCTAAATAATACTGAAAGTATAATCCTCAAATGAAATGAATAAAAATCAACCCACACAGTAATATAATCAAAGATAAACTCCATACAATACAAAGTAACAAGTAATGTCGCATCTCACAAACTAAGCCATTAAACGACTAATAAAACATTGAAAATGCTACCTTTCCAACCTTTTTTATGTCCCACACCCCTAGTTTGTTTGATTTGATTTACCCACATCCACAGCTAAGTTGTGGGTTGTGGTAGGATTTTTAATTTTGCCCAAGATGCCATTTAAACAGCCAAGGGATCTTTAATGTGCACAGTGTTGTCATCTGCACACAGGACTTCCTTTGTATCCTCCGTCTCAGATGGGACTAGGTGTCAATCCACCTACCTGAACCAGGGGCAGTTTTTACTGTAAAAAAAAACTTGAGAAAATATTTTCAACCGTCGGAGGGTTTGAACCCACGACCTTTGAATTGAGAGGCCAACACCTTGCTTCTGGACTACCAAGCCCCCCAGCACGCCTAGAAAACTTTTTAATGTTCTCGCACACCCTACAAAAGTGATATCTCATGTGAAGATGAAAATGGCAATTGCCAAATACAACGTTTCGCTTTCACATTGCCACATCTCTTTGTTGTTTAGTTATTTATCTTTTTTTAAATTGCTAATAGATCTAGATCTATAGTCATCTTCTTTAGTACTTAGATCTAAATTCTAGATATTTCTCGTTTGTTGTCTGACGAAGGGTTATACCCGAAACGTCATGAGTTTGTTCTGTATTTACTAGTGGAGTTGTCACTTATTGTCATATTCGCCAGTCCCTAAAAGGTGATCGGTTATCTCGCACCCCAGTTACGAACCCCTACATTCAAGGCAAATTTGAAAAGTGTAACATCAAACAAAGTTGAGAGCTAAGGTGAACAACAAACAGGGATTTACCTTTATAGTGCATCCGTGCCATGTGAAAATGGCTACTTTTGAGGAGGAACCAAATGTGTAGGGTTTGTTTTGTGCCATTTCAGTGCCAAATATTTCTGCCCGGCCATCAACAATCTAAGGTAAAAGATTGAAAAAAAGTGTTTCATGTATGAAGCAAACTGATTAGAAGATTTATGTCTTATTTAAAGACAACACATGGGGATATCTTCATCGCATATCATTTCAGAGGCTGGGTAGGTGGTCATTTGACCGTTAAATGCCCCATATATCAATACCCAAACCATCTTTTTTTCCTTTTCTAAATGACTAAAAATACACAAAGAACAAAGTTCAGTAAGATCAATGCACATTAATTTATTCATCTCATACAAATATTTCTATACACATGCATGTAACATCAAATTGCACCAGTAGAACCTGGCAATAGCCCACACAATATCTACCACAATATTTGAGTGGATATAATAAAGGTTAAACAGAATTATTGTTTTCAAAATTCTAGGATTTAAATTTAATAATGAAAAGCATCTATAACATTTTCAAAAATGTTTTATTAGTAAGGGGACCAAAAGGTCTTATTTCATAAAGAAAAGAAAAACTGTTTGAAATATTGAGAGATAAAGCGAACGTCATATTTTTTTTAAAAAGATGGTAAAATCCTCTTTTTTTTTAAAAGAGGGGGGGGGGAGTAGGGGTGAATGGTGAAATGGGAAAAGTTTATATCAATTTCAACAAGAAGCAAAAGTTGACTGATGCTCATCTAAGTCTATTTATATATAAATCACTATGACTCTAAACCAAAACATTGAGCCTCAAATGTATATTATTTCGGTCCTTTTTGTGTTCCATCTTTTATTGTAAATAAATGGGAGAAAATTTTTAAAGGCATAGAAATTCTTTTTTTTTTTAAAAACAACAATATACGCAGTAAAAATAAATACACCATTACATTTTTCAGATATATTCAAATTGTATTAAGGTTCTAAAACAATTTCAAACAAAATGTATTGTACATCAACCTTCAATTGTGTAAGTTATCATACCTTAACATCCACAGATGCCTTAGCCTCAACTTCAAAGCGGAATTCAGATTGAGTTTGAAGCTTGTATTCTTCACCACCCTGAGAACAAAAGTATAAGTATGGACATATACAATCATAATGTAAACATACGGATGAAAAATGTCTTTAAAAAAAGTGCACAAAATCCACTTATGACCATGCATGTTGCATTTTGACACATGAAAGACACTCAAGTTCATCATCGACAGATAGAGAGAATGCACTTTATTGTTTGATGTGCTGTATTAGGCCTTATTTTATGTTAAGTGTGTTAAAGAAAACATATGTTCATTAAAGTTTTTGGTCTCGTCCATCAATCAATTGTAAATCTAAAGGTAATATATCACGAATATGAAATAAACACAGGGTGTTAACTAAACAATTATCCATCATACAGTCTATTGTTTTTCTGTAAGAGTTTTATGTTTTTCATGCAGAGGCAACAGTTTTGACAGGTAAAGTCATACTTGAATATGTTTCCTTCATGTTACAGACTTCATTTTGTAGTCAATCAATGCATCAACGTCTTGTTTTTATCTTTTTAATTATAATCTTGATAAATAAATAATTTGCTGTTTAGAAAATCTTATAAACTTATTTTAACAACAAACATTATTGCTACATTAACCAGTTTTATTTTATCAAAAAACAATTCAATAAGTATGCTAATAATCATAAGAATAAGACTTTCTTTGTATAAAGCATGAATTTACTTTTTGTTTTTATTTAACCACATTTTCCTAGGAATCTTTTTACAAAAAATCCCTCCCCCCACCCCCTTCTTTTACTAGTAGAATACCTTTTAAATGCTATTGCTAAGTCTTAAAAATACTTCAAATCCACCACTAGTTTTATCTGTAGAAAATTGAAAACTATGTAAATAAGTAACACAGTATCCTCAAAAAGAACAATTTTGCAGATTTTTCTTTAAAAAACTGACCTGTTAATATCACTTTATTTATAGATGCCAAGACTAGATGCACCCTCCCCCCCCACCTTGTAGAAGAAAATCTTGTCTCAATCATATGATACATGTCAGATAAGACGCACCAATATTTTAAATAAAAAAGCAAGAGCTTGTGACACTAATAACAGGTATTTATAATAAGTAGTGATGATGTGATAAGTAAGGATGATACATATATTTGCCCCTGAAAAAAAGATAGAGAAGAGAGAGAGAGAGAGAGAGAGAGAGAGAGAGAGAGAGAGAGAGAGAGAGAGAGAGAGAGAGAGAGAGAGAGAGAGAGAGAGAGAGAGAGAGAGAGGAGAGAGATAGAGAGAGAGGGAGGGAGAGATTGAGAGAGAGTGAGAGAGAAAAAAGAGAGCAGGTGCCGAAAAAGAAAGAGAAACCCAACAACAGCAACAAAAACCTAACTGAATAGAAACTCCCCCCCCCCCCGTTCGCCTTAGTTCCACCACCACCCCAAACCTCCATTCCTCTTCCCTTGCCTCACCCCCTCTCCGATAATTTATTTATTCGTTTTTATTTCTTCAATGGTCACACACTCACACACAGCTACATCAACATGTTCACTTTATTTATCGGAATCACGAGGCCGGACTGAACCTGGGCTAATTTCATTTGTTTCTCTCCTTCATATTTATTATCGCACCTTAATACTACACTACAGTGTATTGCATCGTAATGCGAAGATATGTACATAAGCGGGAACGTACTTCCATAAGTCACCACCGTAAGTAAAAGAAATTGCCTCCTATACACGATGATGTACGGTTATAAATATTTATTTTCGGAAGGAAACAAAACCTGTACGTTTGTGTACACCATAGAAAAGACGCAGGTAGACTTTGCACCTATGATTTTAGTAAAAAGTTGTGTCATATGCGCAGATATACAGTATAAAACAGGGGAAAAAAGTTGACAAGTGGAAGTGGGAATAGTTTAGCCTACAACATCATCGTGACAATGATGATGATGTTATGACATAAGTAGGAGGATGTGGAGATGGCGGTGGAAATAAGTTGATAAATAAATAGAAAGATAGACAGATGGCTAGATAGAGGCAGATAAAAGTATTATTAAAGTTCCGATATGATCATTATAGCCATAGAGCCGGAGCTTTTCCCGGTTTCTGCACATTGAAGCATAACAGGAGATGATAATTTCTTCCTTGACAGGACACTAATGTACGGCAAGTTTACTTCTGACTTGATGCGGATCTACATTCGCTCCTGGATCAAGTGGGGAAATGCATGCGATGTATTGTGTCTTCCCTGAGGAACTCATCATCGGACCTAGCATTGCCAAGATCTGAACTCAAGACCCAAGTCTGACAGCCTTACTGTTGAGCTACAAACGACACAGGAGGTAGCTTATTGTCTTGATAGATGAATGGATGTTGTATAAAGCAAGAACTGAGAGATGGATGGATACAGAGACACAGACATTTATAGTGTAAGTGTAATTGAGAAACCTAGTATGGATGCAATCTTAACATTGCATTCAACTACCCATTCACATGCATGACATAAATGTGAGGTGATGAAAACTTAAACTGTCTACTTCTCTCTGTATCATAGTCAATCTTTAATTTTATAGTACTTCTAATAAACCAAATAAGAAACATTTACTTTACTTTCCCTGCTAACAGAACCAGAGTGTATCCTGTCCTGATGCTCCTATTCTATTGCATGATGTGGATGATATTGTCCTATAATGTATGGATCAGATGCCATTTTTTCATGGGGGTTTTCTACATTAGTTTCATTCCTGAGAACTAGTAGATCATCTCTAGATCTAGATTAATTTAAAAATCAAATGTGAGTTGTTTGGTATTAAAGTTATAAAATGTAAGACACTAAGAAGTCTGGCCATGCTCTATAATCTAAACTGTAGTTGATGTTTCGTATTTTATACGAAAATGGTGTCAAGTGTTACTGTTACCAATTAGGAGCCTTACCGATTAGGAGCCGTTCATTCCAATATTTATTCAATCATCATCATTGTGATGTGAGAGTACCAATAATAGAGAATTCTAAATCTAGAAAAATGATTTGAATACTTACTTCATCTTCACTTGTTGCCATTATGAGATAAATCTGATAAGAATAAAATGATTTAAAACAGGATTTTATGGATTATGGACTATGGAGGAATATTCCCTTCGCATTAATAATCACATTCACGTCACATTCCCTGTCTATTGTCTCGAAACCGTTTTACTTTCGATTTGATTTCCCAATTTCGGACTAGCATTTGATTTTTAGTGTGTGTCTTCTTCCGTTTGTGAAAACGATGTTTGCTCCTGCCCTGCTTGTCTACAGTCTCGCTCAACGGTCAGGCACTTTGGGTAGCTTGTTTTTTTCTTTTATCCTTGGTGTTAGAACATGAACATTGTTGAACAGGGCTAGAAGATTCAGGGGTGGCATATTATCTTGAAAGGAATGAACCCCCCCCTCTAGGAATAATAACAAAGCATAGAAAAAACCCAGAGTGCATAGTATTCATGTATTTAGCGTAAAAGTACTCAACTGTGAAAACAGAAGGGAAAAAAAGAAGCAGAGACAATATGAAGCCCCCACCACCAGAAAAGGGTACATTAAAAATGTTTTTCTTTCTTCGCCCTTCCCTTCTTCCTAAAATAACACTTTTTTTTTTACAAAGAGAAGAAAGGAACAGAGTAGGAGATAAGAGACATTACCTACCGTATCATACAGTACATTTCCTAAATAAACAAACACGTATCAAAATTATTGATGTCCATTTTCGCTTTGAAATAAGCTTACATCATATCCTAAGCTTTGTTGTTTTACTCTCTTCCCATTGTTACATTATTATTGTTTTGACTATTTGTAAACTGTTCAAACAAGAGAGAGAGAGAGAGAGAGAGAGAGAGAGAGAGAGAGAGAGAGAGAGAGAGAGAGAGAGAGAGAGAGAGAGAGAGAGAGAGAGAGAGAGAGAGAGAGAGAGAGAGACAGAGAGAGAGAGAGAGAGAGAGAGAGAGAGAGAGAGAGAGAGAGAGAGAGAGAGAGAGAGAGAGACAGAGAGAGACAGAGAGAGAGACAGAGACAGAGACAGAGACAGAGAGACAGAGACAGAGAGACAGACAGAGAGACAGAGAGACAGACAGACAGACAGACAGACAGACAGACAGACAGACAGACAGAGAGAGAGAGAGAGAGAGAGAGAGAGAGAGAGAGAGAGAGAGAGAGAGAGAGAGAGAGAGAGAGAGAGAGAGAGAGAGAGAGAGAGAGAGAGAGAGATTTGATAGGATTTTAAAATTTGCCTTGACTGCTCTGTAAACAGTCAAGAGATCTTTAACGTGCAGAAAGTGTTCTGATCTGCACACAGAACCTCCTTTTATCGTCCGTCTTCGTGTCGAAGCACCTAGGTGGACCAAATGTGTATGTTTTACTGGAAATGAAGCAGGCGGATTGGCCAAAAACTTGGACATTATTAAAGTTGCCCTAATGTTTGAACGTAAGAATTACATTTTGCAGTGTTCTAACCGCACTAGCAAACTGTTGCTTTTCTGACGTTTGGTTGAATTCTCTTGAGTGAATGCATGGGATTGTTGTGATATCAGCACATACACTTCTGAAAGTTCGTCAGTACCCAAGGAACATGGCAGGTGTGGAAGGGATGTCAGGGTAGCAAAAAGGTTAAAGTCAATACCTTTTGTCATAATGGATTAACTGAAAAAAGTGCGTTACAAAAGACACTGAGAGAGAGAGAGAGAGAGAGAGAGAGAGAGAGAGAGAGAGAGAGAGAGAGAGAGAGAGAGAGAGAGAGAGAGAGAGAGAGAGAGAGAGAGAGAGAGAGAGAGAGAGAGAGAGAGAGAGAGAGAGAGAGAGAGAGAGAGAGAGAGAGAGAGAGAGAGAGACAGAGACAGAGACAGAGAGACAGAGAGACAGAGACAGAGAGAGAGAGAGAGAGAGAGAGAGAGAGAGAGAGAGAGAGAGAGAGAGAGAGAGAGAGAGAGAGAGAGAGAGAGAGAGAGAGAGAGACAGAGACAGAGACAGAGACAGAGACAGAGACAGAGATAGAGATAGAGACAGAAGATGGATAGACAAAACAGACAGAAATAAAGCACGCAAAAAGAAAGAAAGAAAGAAGAAATTAAATAATTTAGATGTATAGATTCAGGTTGCTGAAAACAACAATGGAAAACTTTTGGAATCAAACAAATAGCACCACATGTCGTGGATATTTATTGGCAAAAATCAGTTCATTACCAATAATTTATATAATACGAAGGAGCCACAGTGGAGTCAAGTCAAAGGCGAAATATGACAATAAGTGACAACTCCACTAATAAAGACAGAACATTTTCTGTCTTTATTAGTGGAGTTGTCACTTATTGTCATATTTCAATAATTTATATAATGCCATACTGTAACGGAAGTAGAAATCTTCATCATACGCGCCAAATTTTAATATAGAAAATGAAAATAGAAATTAGTGGTGCAGTAGTAGTGACTACTGACTAGTGACGACTTACATACACATACTGGTCAAAACAAAACTAATTTTTTCAATATTGTATTATAAACAACACGCATACGATTTGTATTGTGTTGTCCATTGTTGAGCACCCATTCCAATACATTTTCTCATCGACTGGTGCCCGTATTTAATCATTGCAATGAATGTACGTATGCAAGTATTCGTTGTCATAGATAATGTAATCTAGATCTAGATTCTGTTTCTAGGGTTTGATCTACTATATTCTAGATTATTTAGATTCTAAATCTAGTAGATCTAGATCTAAAAATTATGATTAAATGATATTATTTTACAATAAAGAGCCAACTCCAACTTATTCCGTTAGATCAGCTGAAACATAAAGAACAATCATATCAGGCTGTCAAACACACATATATCTGGTTCCATCTTCAAATATTGATTGCCACACTGCACTCATTTTACCCTAATGCAGCAAAGCTGTGGAATGGACTGCCAACAGAAATAAAACTCAGCAATATTTTTTGCACTGAAGATGAAGACTTTAAAAACAGAGTAGATCTGGATCTAGAAAATCTAGTAGCTAGAGTTAAAACACATCACTTTAACTTTGTAAAAGTCAAAATTGAATTAAAAAAAAACAGTTTGGGGGTTAAATTAAAATATATGGGCACTGACAGTAAAGTAATACTCAAGAATTGAGTTGGTCAGTTATTATGAAAAAGAAGGTGACGAAAAATTGGACTGGATCTAGGGCTAATGGTCTAACTGTAAATATTCAAGTCAACATAGCTATTAGAACATCAGTACAGCTGGTCAGTTACGTTTGATTGTAGTCTGTTAAAAGTTCCCTTTATTTCAATAAAAAAACCTGTTTATAAAATTTCAATAAATGCTTTCATTTCAATAACTTTTTGTTCTAGATACAAAAGCGAACAAGAATCTGTTGTGATCATATTTTGTCTAACTTGAAGTTAAGGTGGGTGTGGCGTGGGCGCTTATTTTGTTGATAAATGTAGCTAAGCTGATCGTTACAGTGGCCGTGTTAAAGTTGCAATGTTTTCTGGACTAACAGAAATATTTCGATCTGTCGTGCAAGTTAAAATAAGTTCACATAGTCAGTCTGTTTTTCGATTTGAAAAGGTTGGTAATGCTATTCTTTGCAATCCTTTTTTTTATGAGAAAAGTCTTCTAGCACTGTATATTCTCTAATCTCTGCTCTTTTATGTTGAGAATAAAAATAAAAATGTATTAATTATTATACCAGGCAGTGGACAGGTAAGCACCTGTACAGGGAGTAGATGATACTGCCCTCCACGAGTCTCCTGCTACCTTGCAGACGGGTCTTGGCTGACCAAAGACTAATGGAGGTAACCCTGACATAAAACAACCTGCTGCCTTGCAGGCCGGGCTTGACTGACCAAAGGCTAAGGGGGTTTACCCTGCCAGAAAGTAACAACCTGCTGCCTTGCAGGCCAGTCTTGACTGACCAATGGCAAAGGGAGTTAACCCTGACAGAAAATAACAAAGCCTGGTAGGGGGCCTCAAGGTGGCAGCCCCACCATCTACCTAGGGTACAGTGGGCTAATCCACTGCTTATCCAAAACCAAACTGATTCAGAGAAATAAATGCAATATATACCCGGCTTGACCTGTCAACGATGAACATGGAAACGAACAATGGAGAGAGACTAATAGATTTTTGCCTAAAGAATAACATGAAGATAGACAACACCTTTTTTCTTCATAATATAAAGATATCCACAAACCTGCAACTTGACTAAATGAAGACAGGTGTGAAAAGTCAATAATAGACTACATGATAGTTAACAGCTCCCTTTTTACAGTTCATTGGATGCAAGAGTAAACAGATGAGTAGAAATATTTAGTGACAATCACCTAGTGATTGTCAAAATGAGATTACTCACTGAAGAAAACAAACAGAAAAATAAAGAGAAGAAAGCTACTAAACTCACATTAGAGGAGCTAAATAAACCAATTGTAAAACAGATATATACCAATCTAGGATAAAAAGATTTATCAGTGAAAGGCAGATGGATCTGAATGATTGCACAATAGAAGAAAAGTGGCAAATGTATAAAGAAATACTCCTCAGTTGTACTGAAGAGGTCTGTGGTAGAAAACAAATTAAAGGAGATAGGAAAAGAACAGCATAATGGAATGAGAATGTCAAGACTAAGATCAAAGAAAAGAAGAAATACTTGCAAACAAAGAAACCAGACGATAGGATAGATTACCTGAATAAAAGAACTATCGTCAAAGAGGGAGTGAGGAAAGCAAAACAGGAACAATGGGAAGAGTTTGGACAAAGACTTCAAGAAAGCTATCAAAGTTGTTCTAGGGGGCAATGAAGAACATGAGAAAGACCAAAGCATGCCCAATGCGATAAATTAAGAACGCCAAAGGAGAAATAATGAAAGAAGACAGCGAAATCATGGAAACATGGAGAAAATATCTTCACCAATTACATAATCCCTCCATAACGTATGAAATAAGGAGTAAAGATCAATTAGTAAGAGTAACAAGTAATCCAGAGGAGTCAGCTGAAGATGTACATATCTCAATGGAAGAAATCCAAACAGCTATAAGAAAAGGGAAATTAGGAAAAGCCCCAGAAGCAGATCAAGTTTATCCAGAAATGATTGAAAACCAAGGGAGAGAGGCAGACAAATTACTACTAACAATGCCAACAAGCATGGAAGTCCAAACAGGTGCCAGACGACTGTAAAAAGGGAACAGTAGTACCAATACATAAGAAAAGATCAACTATGAAATGCTCAAACTATAGAGGGATATCACTACTTAGCGTTCCAGGAAAAGTGTATGCGAGGATACTGGAAATGAGAGTAGACTAAGGAAAAGAGTAGAGGATCAGATTGAAGAACATCAGAGTGGATTTAGACCAGGAAGAAATGTACAAGACCACATATTTACAATTAGAATTAGACAAATAATAGAAAAACTCCTTAAGAGGAAAATTAACTTGCACCTGTGTTTTATAGACTTAGAAAAGGCATTTGACTCTGTGAGGAGGGGCGAACTATGGCATTTCTTAAAAGAGCACAATGTAGAGCAAAATTTAATAGAAGCCATTAAAAGTTTTTACAATAAACCAACATGTGCAATGAGAGTAACTGGAAACATATCTGCAGAATTTGATGTAGATATAGGAGTAAGACAGGGTTGATACCTAAGTCCTCTTTTGTTTATCACATTTATGGATTCAGTCGCAAAGGCAGGCATCCTCAAAAATGAAGAAAATGAATGTAGGTATGTGGAAGCTCAAACCAGTATATGTATCAATGCTTTCATTTGCCGATGATTTAGTTCTGTTTGGAAAATCAGAAAGTGACCTTCAGTCGAATATCAACATTATGAACAATGAACTAAATAACAGAGGAATGACAGTAAATGCAAAGAAAACCAAAACAATGCTAGTAACTAGGAAGCTAAAACACAAAATCTTAAATTGGGCAGGGAGAATTTAGAACAAGTTCACAGCTACAATTACTTAGGAATAATGATCAGAGGGAAAACTGAGAGAAGAAATCAGTCAGGGAACCAAAAAGGCAAGTGCAATATATTTAACCATCTAGGAAAGGCATTTTTAGGTAAGCAAGAATTGTCGACAAAAACCAAAATGGCAGTATACAACACAGTTTATTGTCCTACTCTCCTTTATGGCAGCAAAACCTGGGCCGTAGACAGTAGAGAATACAATAGAGTACAGGCAGCTGAAATGAAATATAATATCTAAGAAGAGTAGTAGGAAAACTAAAAGAGATAAAATCCGAGACACAACAATAAGAGATCAAACCAAAGCAGATGGCATGAAAACTAACTTAGAAATGAATCAATTGAGATGGTTTGAGCATGTTAACAGAATGAATGACAATAGAATAACTAATCAGTATACAGTGCTAAAGCCCATGGTAAAAGACCAAAAGGCAGACATGGAGAAAGTAGGAAGAAGATATATATATAAAAGAGATATTGAAGCATAGAAATTTAACTTTTTTGGAAGGAAACAGAAAATGCCAGGACAGGGCATCCTGGATAAAGATCATCTCGGGCATCTGATTCCATACACCGAAAGGTAGAATGAGAACTGATAAAGAAGGAATAACTATTATACAGGCCTTTCATCATAATAGTAAAATTCATTGATATATTATGTAATTTTCCTGCTCATGTGCTTGCTGTCTTGATTTCTTTTTTTAACTTTGTGTAAAGCAAAATTCATGATGAAAAAGATAGTTCATTGTTTGTTTTATTATGTTTTGAAAACCCAGCACTTGGAGTTACAAAAGGATTTGATTGAGCTTGATTCAAATGGAGACAGGCAAAGGTTACAAGAGAAACTTGATGATCTTGATGTCAAGCAGGTATTGTGCCTATGAACGTTTTTGGGTTTGAATGAATTTTATATAGCTTTGGTGTTGTCGTAAGATTGAATATGTTTTACAAAAGCTTTTGCAGTGTATCATATTCTTCATGGTGCTTGGGACATAGTCTCTTTCAAAAATGAGTCATCAACGTTGCTTTTATTTCAGAATCAGAATGAAATTTTAATTGTATGACTTTGGTCGGCCATTAATTTGAAATTAAATGGTGATGCTGACTGCCACACGAATACATGCATGTTAAAATGAAATTCACGAAACACATCCCAATAACAATAAAAATATATTATCAGTAATCACCTTTATTTCAGATTGTGTCATGTTTGAAGCAGTGCATTTTGCAAGGGAAATCTGATCCAGTTCCTCTATTGAAATGCATTTTGAAAGGTGGGTTTTTCAATGTATTTTTTAATTGCATGTTGAAAGGTGGGTTTTTCAATGTATTTTTTAATTGCATGTTGAAAGGTGGGTTTTTCAATGTATTTTTTAATTACATGTTGAAAGGTGGGTTTTTTATTTTTTACACGGAGCTTACACTGAAATACCCTGGGTACACTTAACCCAGGAACAAATGGGTACTAACAACAGCTTGAGAGTGAAAATCTGCGACAGATTAGCGCTCTTCCAGGAGGTGATTATTATCAACTGATCCGCTTTATGCTGTAGAAACCAGGATAAACTCCAGTTCTATAGGCCTTAATGTCTTCAAGAAACTTTACCACTTACTTCACATTCAAAATGTGAGGTTTGTGGCAAAGTAGTTAGGTTGTCAGACTTGGGATCATGAGGTCCTAGGTTTGAATCCTAACAAAGCTAGATCCGACATTGTATTCCTTGGGAAAAATACTTTTACCTTTTCCCCCCTCAACCCAAGTGCAAATGGGTACATAAGCACTTGCTTGGGGGTAAAATCATGCGTCAGACTAGCATCCGGTTCAGGAGGTGATTATTATCAACTGTTCCACTTCAAACTATAGAAACTGGGAGAAGCTCAGACTCTATGGGCCGGAAGGGCCTTGAAGGAATTTAACTTAACTTACTTACTTACTTACTTACTTGCTTACTTACTTACTTACTTGCTTACTTACTTACTTACTTACTTGCTTACTCACTACTTACAAAATGACCTTTGAATAATTCTGTTTTGCTCCTTAACTCTCCCTGAAGTGACCACCCAGAGATGCCAACCGGCACTCATTTTACCGCTCAGTGCGCAGATACGCAATATTTGGATTGAAGCAAAGCATGCAGAGTTATCCGCAACAGTAATATCTCAGTTATTCGATACCCGTGCACGTTATTGTTAAATCTGTACGGAATCGCCACCGAAATCAAAATACTATACATTAAAAACCCATACCAGTATCGTTGTTGTTTTCGTTTCTTTATAAATTCCGTGTCTAAATTTAAGAATTTCTTTGCATGAATGGAAGTTGATTCTCATTGCATCCCGTTAGCTTCGATGAAATCAGAATTTTTGTTGTAGAATAAGAACTTTTACAACTGAAAATAAGAGAACACAAATTTCAAGGTTAGCAGCTCTGTACCACATTAGAAGTAAAGTGAAAGTATTAATAATGTCTTACCCGACCCAACTGCAGGCCACCAAAGCCATGCTCAGGATTCAGACATGAGGTGTGTGTGTGTATACATGATTATTAATATTTTGATCGTCTATGTGCCAATTTTTTTTCAGGATCTCAAGGTCTTTCTGAGTCAAGTTGCAGTCGTTGTACACAGATTTACACAAGTCTTATCAGTCTCATACAGAAAAATGAAATGAATGCCAAAGTTGCTTTCAGCATTGTTGGTATTCTTTTGGCAGAGGTATGTAATAACATAATTAGAAAAATGACAGTTTTTGCCAAGGGGATGAATTTTTCATGTAACCGAATTTTACAATGCAAATTACTCCCTCAGAATGCAACAACGGCTGGCTTCACTTTGCCAAAATGCAACATGTTTTGATAAGTTTGTCTTCAATCTGTTGTATTTAAAGAGTCAAGTCTTGTGAAAAATAAATTGATGACCTCTTCTTGCCTCGTTCCAGTGACAAAATCTGTCACACACGATGTTTGTGTGTGTATGTGTGTGTGGCATCTAGATCTATGTTAACTATGTGTACATATACACACAAAATTTAATAAGTCTTGGCTGTCTCAGTGCTGGTCACCCTTATTCGCCCCTTCCCTCCCGACTCGAATGTCGACTGGCGTCACCCATCGTCTGCCAGGCAGACAGAGTGCGATTGGCTCTTTCTCTCTCCTTGATGATGGTAAGAAGATTTGAGACAGGTTTTATGTCACTTTTACGCATGGAGGTCCTATGAGAAGAGGTTAGGCATATTTGGTCTTGTTTGCAAACCAACTAAGAACAAATAAAACTCAAACAATAACCAGTAACGAAACAAAAGAGCTTTTCCAAAGAAGAATGCAATGTGAATAATAGCTTGTGGCCCTTGACTACGTCAAAATGCACATTCACCCAAAATGCACGTTTTTATTGTCTTGACTGTTCATTATGGTGGAGACTACTGTAATAATTCAATTAGAATTTCAGTTGTTATAATCAGTTCCTTAAAAAGTTTTATTTGTTTTAAAACTTTCAGGCAACACCATAGTGAATGAATTGTCTCATTTATTTTCAAGTTGATTTTTGTCGTCATTTAATTGGTTGTTGAGTGATATTTGTATACGTTCTTATTGCAGTTTTCTACTTTATTTACAGGTTGACAATCTGCAACCACAATGTTTAGTTGATTTGGCCCAGCACTTTGTTGATATGGTTAAAAATGAAACTTTCAGTGGAGGAAAGTATGTATGTGTTAAAAGTTGGGTTTTTTTTCTGTTCCTGGGCAATTTTTATTTAAAAAATCATGCTGTTGCATTTTTTTTGTGAAGAAAAAAAAGGAGGAATAGGAGCAGACAACAGGGAGTGCTGTGACTGGGGGTAGATGAACTTGATGACACTGGGGATAGATGAACTTGATGAGACTGGGGGTATATGAACTTGATGAGACTGGGGGTAGATGAACTTGATGAGACTGGGGATAGATGAACTTGATGAGACTGGGGATAGATGAACTTGATGAGACTGGGGGTAGATGAACTTGATGAGACTGGGGGTAGATGAGCTGAGTCAAGAAGTGAATCATGAAAACAAAAGGAATTTGTTATATTTTCTTGCATGATATAGCTCTTTATTAGTACTGGAGTTTTTTATACGTTTAGAATGTTTTGGACATATGTTGTAAAAATAAAATGAAGCATAAAATGGGGAATTAGAGCAAAGCAAAAACTTTGTGTCTAGGACTAGTTATGCGTCTCCTCTGCATTGAATTCCTAATTTAGCCACCTTAGACAATAAGATTTGAACTTCATAAATATAGGGTCCAAATTTACTTTCATTCATTTTCTGTATTGGTTTTGTATCTTTAAATTTTAATTCATTAGAATCAGTGTTATTATACTCTTTCAAGGTAAACGTTATTATATAGGAGTATGATTGGTAAATTTAATTGTGATGTGTAGTATTTGTATAGATTAATATTCAATGCTTGAAAGATTTGGGAACAGGCTTTAAGACGGTTCTCAAATGCTAAGTTGCAGCATTATGACTTATTATTCTGATGTTCTATATTATTTTTCGTCCTTTCTTTAGATATTATGGATCCACGCTTTCTTTCACACATTTTAAAATTATTGACTTCCTCAACAGAGCGGTAGATTTACTTCCAAAAATCTTATCCATCGTTGATCAAAGTGAAGATGTGCCCAAAGGAGAGGACAGTGTTAAAGGACATGAATTTAAAGGGATGATTGTCAACAATCTTTGCTCTTGCAGGTAATTCAGCTGCTTTTATATACGGTCCACAAAAAGTAACGTATATTTAGATATGGGCATTTCGTGGGCACTGTTGACAGGTCGTTTTTCTTTCCTCTCACTCTTTCACTAATCTTTCATGTTACTGGTTCCTTTGGGGGGGGGGTTGCAGGACAGTCAGGGTAAAATCAATCAAAGGAAATCAAATCTTTACCCTTTTCCGGTGGGTCCCATATATTTGCCTGCCGCTGGTCACTCTAAGCACATCTACACTAACGTCCCATATATTTGCCTGCCGCTGGTCACTCTAAGCACATCTACACTAACGTCCCATATATTTGCCTGCCGCTGGTCACTCTAAGCACATCTACACTAACGTCCCATATGCCTGCCGCTGATCACTCTAAGCACACCTACACTAATGACATATATTTGCTTCACTCACGGCCTTCCAGCAAGACAAAGCCTTAGTAGCGGATTCCGTATAACTGCACTGCACTCAAGGACGAGTTTTGGAAACGCTTCTATTTTGACCAATTACGCTGATCAATCCACACCACGCCAAACAGAGAAAGTCTATTATTCTAAAGGGGTGAAAGTGATAGTTCATTTCTGAGTCTAACACACACTCGATATATTTCTTATAAAGAGATACAAAAACACACAGGAGCTCTATCTCAAATGTAGGCTGTGGACCCTCTGCGAAGTGGACAAAACCAAAGACTCTTATCTTCATATGACCGTAGCAACTTCTGGACAGATGTCAATTATTTTAGTAAAAAGCTCCACCCACAAGCAAGAAATCATGATTGATACAAATAAAAGATATCAGCGGCCAATCCCATTGCACACCTATGGTCAGCCTGAATGGAGGGCGACCTTCAGTCAATAGAAAGAAACCATGTTCAGGGTTGACCAATCAGGGGAGCATTGTGTTGATGGTTACATTGTCAAACGTCACATACGTCAAAATACATCTCCACCTCTTTTTCACATAAGAATGAAGAGATTAGAGTGTTGAAAGTACAAGGGAAAATTGAAGCTTTCATCTGAGTTCAGCGACCAGCAACAAAGGGACTTTGATCTCTCAAACATGTCCACTTCACATGGTCATGATGACATGTGGTATCTGGACAAGAGGAAGAGCGGCCATTTGAAATGTATAGTCATTAGAAACTACAAGAGTTTATCTTCCTATTGTATAGAAAGGACTAAGGGAGGGAGGCTTACATCCAGAAGTGGGGTGAAGATGTGAAAAACCACTGGATTGCACAAGGGGTGGGGGCTGTTTAGGAGGAGGTGGATTACTATTGAATTGTAGGAAGGGTACAGCCAAGAATACAAAACGATGGTCACTCATGTCATTGTAAATGAGGAGATAGGGTGATACTAGTGATAGACATTGGGTAGGGAGGGAGGGAGTTTTCAAAAGCATGGGTAGCATGTAGTTGAGGAGAGGTGTTAGGTCTGGGATAGAGCGTGTTGCCGCATCTGGGGAAATACACACTTGTGAAAGCAATAAACCGGGGGGCCTGTTTTTTTGTCATGGGAATGTGTTACCTATGCACATTGGACTCGGTCATGGGATTAGCGAAAGGCGTTTGGACTTTCCTCTTGTACAAGTATTATAGTTCCGTCATTTTATTTAGATATGAGAATGAAAATGATTCCTTTAGAGATAACGATAAATGTTGTTCATTGAAACTCTACTACTACATAAAATTCGATACAGCCAGCCCCGCTATTATTGAAAGACTGAAGTAAAGACTGACAATGCAGCTACGTGACCCTCCCCCTCCCCTTCTGCTTTATAGGTTACCTTGTCTCTCTCTCTCTTTCTCTGATTCTCCCTCATTTTCTCCGTCCTGTTCGTCTTTCTTTATTTTTCTCGTTTACTTTGTCTTTTTTTTGTTTCCTTTCCTCTTTCTCTCTCCCTTTCTATCCCTCCTTCCTCTCTCTCTGTCTCTCTTTTATGGCAGTTGTATTTCGTTTTCTTTCTTTCTTTTGTCTTTTCGTTTTGTTTATTGTTGTTATGAGGCTTTCTCTGTTGATGAACATTGCGCGATGGGTCGTTGCACCGATGGCTCTATTAGTTTCGTCCAGCATTGCTTAGTGTTTATTTGTTTCTATGTCTCCTTGTTGCTTATGACGGTTGGGCACGCTGAAGATTTCTCGGTCCTGATCCGTTTTCTATCTATTAGTATTACACCTTTTATATACCCCTTCATTAGTAATGGACCAACTGCAGTATTATTCCTTCTCATGTTTAATAAAAGTAGGCTGTAATAGATGTTATTGTTAATAAACAATGCAATATAAACACGATGACAATAACAATAACAAAATGAATTGCCCGCTATGTGTCACCTTACTCAATGAAGATCAAAAACAACCACAATAATCACCGGTACGTCGTGGTCAAGCGTGGCAGCCTCTTCAACGGGGCGAGAAAACTATCATGCCATGTGTGGGAGCCTCGTACACAGCGGAACAAGATTATCGATCGATAATGAGGTCAGCCATCATGTCAGCCCTATAAGGGTTAAGAAAAACCCAGAGTTCACCTTAATTGTGGATGTGAAATGAAATGGAATCAAATCATACATGTAATACGTTTTATTTTTTATCTCTTCATGTTCAGATGGAATCCTTCAATGACACTGCTAATGGCGACTTTATTTCACGACATCCCTCTGTCCCTTGACCAGCTCAGATTTGTGATAGAAAAAGTGATCAGGATGGTCAATGACGTTGAATTGTCAGATCAGCCGGCTATTGTCTTTCAGTTGCTACGGTTATCTTCCAAAGTTAGCACATCTTCATTATTGTTTGAATGAGATCTTTATGAGAATGAACAGGGCGAAAAAAAAAGGAAAAAGGAAGACACTTACATGCATCATCTGAAAATTTAGTTAAATTCCTTTTTCATATTAACATACAAGCTCTTATAAGAATGTATGAATAATGATTGTACACTTTTGCTAATTATTAAGAATAGCTGTAGTATTTTGAAATAAAGAATGTTAACTATTTTCATAACCTAAGGAAAATTTACATGGGAGCTTAAAAACAAAAGAACAGTGTTACATTTGAAAGTCCAGAACTGGTGGCGTTTAAGAAGAAAAAAAAAGAGAAGCATTTTGCAGGACCATTTGCTGCTGTGGATATATTTGCTAATTATAAGCCTTGTTCTGTGAAGGTACAGAGATGAAGAAGGCAATCCTATATTATCTTAACTTGATTGTCTCTTATCCCTCTTACTTTTATACATTTTTGCTTTTCCTTTCAGGGTCACAAGAAGCTGATAGTGGAAGGCATCACAAGTCACTTCACAGCTCAAGACGATGCGAACAGAGGGAGGAGCATTATGATTGACAGGTTGTTTCATAACACCAGTTCTTAAACCGCTTTTTCATGTGTATACAATGCGTAATGTGCGATGCATAAACAACGATTACATGGAAAGTTCACTAAGATGTTCCCATGTGTACTTTGTATAGGATGCGTGATACATTCTACTTAAATTTCCATGTAATCGTCGTTTACGCATAACACACACATGGAAAAGCAACTTTGCGATAGATTTTTCATAAAAACCTTGTCTTGTGTTTTTTTTGAAGACATAGGCTACTGTACATTCTTTTCTTATTATCTTATCTGCCACCTTCTCTGGGGGGGGGGGGGGGGGGGTGTTAAGATTCTATAATTGTCACAAGTAAAAAAAAAATCATTGCAAATCAAAGACTTTCTACATCACCTAAGATAGATCTAACTTTAGTTCCAGTAGTAATGATAAAAGAAGTAATGCCAGGGACAAGAGGATTAGAGACCTCCCTTGCCCATAGATCTAATCTATGTGAACATAAGTTCGAAGTACATGAAGTCTGCTAATTATATGTAAAATTTTGTGTTAAAATTTCGAGTTAAAGCCTATCTATAGAAAACCCTACTGTTATCTAAGTTAGGCAGCCAGTTTCCCAGGTTTTGCTGTTATCTCCACTTGGCAGTGAAGGGGTTAAAGCAACAAATCATTATCAGTTGTGTGTCCTTACAATACCTAGTCAAAGAGTAATGTTAATATTTAAATATCTTATTCTTGTCAATGAAGTGAAGATTTGATAAGTGACAATGTCTGCCTGACAACTTTACGGCAAGTGGAGGGAACTGTTATTCTACACATTCTGCAGGCTGCGAAACAGGATCAAGACCTGGGACGGGAGATTGTTAAGTATTACAAGGTTTGTCCCTTGCTCTCCTTTGTCATGACTTTTATGCTAGATCCTTTAAGAAACTCATAAGGCCATTTGTATAAGATGGAAGAAAGACACTCCAGTTCACTGTAGAACATTTTTTGTTGCTTTAAGGTCCATGACAATCATACTTTTAAATTTGAATACTTTCTTTCTTTCTTTATCATGTCCCATTCTACCTTCCGGTGTATGGGAATTTGAATACTATTGTCTTGATATCTCATTCTCAGTTGAGCTCCAAATTTTGCACTAAGAAAGATACTAATTTCACTTTATGTCTTAATTGTTACTAAAAACGTTTCTGATATTTTAAAATTGAAAATTGCACTCACAATTTGTTGTATATCGACGGTGAAATTGTCTAAACAGGTAAGTCCACCAGACGTAATTTTTCATAACTGGAAAATGTAAAAAAAATCATGGAACAGGGCTGCAAACACAATGTTATGCTTTTTAGGATTTCGTTTTAATAACTAATTTAGTCTTTAGAATATAGTAAGTGGAAAAAATTATCAGTTGTGCATAAAAATGGACTTACTCTGTTAAACTCACATTTTTTGAAAGATATAAACAAGTAAGTCTGCTCCCTGACTTATGAGGTTAGAGTTTGAAGGTGGGAAGAAAAATGGAAATCTTTGTTTAGATCATGTGTGTAACTAGAGCCTATTTATTGGTGCTAGACCTCCAGTATTTATAAGGACATGAAAGAAATGTGTGTTTGATCATTTGAAGGAGAAGTCTCATATCAGTTTTTAGACAGTTTGATTTTGATTTTTTTGTCTGTGTATACATGTGCATATTTTATAACTTTCCCAGATCCTACAAAGTTCTGATGCACCCAAGGTTATTTCCCCTTTTAACCTCTCGCTTTTGCTATCTGTGTCGCGTCTCCACCATTTTGAAGATCAGGTAAGTGCTAAGTTCTATTGAGCATTTCATTTCAGATTTCACCCCTGTTCTTACCAGTTTCCTTACAATGTTTGCTCTTTAAATTTTTCAGTTTGGAATATTTTATTACATTATTCAAGCAAACTTGATCATATTTATTTCTATTGTATGAGTGAAAGTTTGCAGGCCATCATGAACAAATCTTTCTTGTGAATTTGTAAACTTGCCGGCCCAATGTGTTTTTGCAATTTAAGCATGGATGAGAATTGCCTGCTAACACGGTGTGTGTAAAACAGAAAGACACAAATTGTTGTCCCCATTGCCATTGTTTTCATCATTTGATTTTATGTAGAATGTGCGGTTATCGTGTGTTTTGTAGCAGAAATGTTATTTATATTCTGTTTCTTTTCAATGAAATGTCACATCAAAAGAGAGATAAGAATGAATGGATTATTAAGAGAATGAATATTGAATATAACAGAACACTAAGGAAATTTGCCTATTGACAAAGTTTTATCTTATCTTTTATCTATTGACTTTGAAAGGCAAAAACAAATTAGGAAGTGAATGCTGTCAATGTTTCCAATCCCAATCTATGTATAGGGATTTGTTTGTTTTGTTTCATTGAAATTTACCTCGTCAACCATATGCAGTGATCTCAGATGAATAAGAAGGCTGCAGAGCAAGAAGAGTTTACTTAGATCCATAACGTGTTCAAAAGGGGGAAAAACCTAGTCATTTTGTTTGTTATTTCTCAATTTATTCTTTATTATGATTATTTATTTTTGAAAATTATATCACTTGTAAATTGTGATGCTTTGCTAAGGCATACAATTTACAATCGCTATTGACAAGAATCATACGGTTCAGGGCGTCGAATTACAAGCCAACTCAAAACATGTCGGTTTACAATCAAGGCATTTGTTTTGTATATACATGCTATTACCTGTGGTCAATTACTGTCAGGGTTGAAAATCTGTCAGCTAGACTTGTTTGTGAGTGGCAGTTCTGCTGTCCAAGTAGTTTTTTAAAAACAAAATTTTAATTTTTTTTTTCAAATGATAGAAAAGAAAAAAAAAGAGACCTGTCCGTACCGATGGCACCAATAAATGAAAACTGGTACAAATTCATTTATGATTTTCCTTTTCTTATAGCTCAAGGTTTTAATGGTCATGAGGTATAAGGCTTACTTTGCAATTCAGATATCTAGGGCTAGAATTTCAACATGAGCGTACAAATATCTATCTGGTACAAGCATACTGGCAGGCTCTAGCAATCAGTTCTATCAGAAACAAAAATGTATTTTTTTTTAATGAGACATGTGTTTTGTGGGTTTGAGGTAGTTTAAAAACCCTCTAGGCTAACCCCTTAAAAACTCTCATCCGATCCCAACCACTTTCATCTGTAACTATTAATAGAAGATTGAGCCAAAGAAATTGACTTTTCAGGCCAATTAAAACTTTTGTTCTATCCTCCTAAGATTATTTTTCAATAATTTCACTCGTTATCGCAGTATTCACATGAAAATGTTATCATTAACAGATCATGGACTTCGTGAAGGCGACAGTTTTAAGATGTTTGAAGGAAGAGGCGAGGCGGGAAGCAATCCTTCTGGGTCAGGGAGTGTTTCCCCAGTGGTGTGCCCACCCAGCAGCTGGTACTGGAGGCTGTGGACAATAGGTGAGGTACCGCATTGCATTGCGCACAGTGCTTTAGATCTGGTTTGTGGCGGGTGTTGCTGGTAGGTTCTTACTTTTTCCTTTCACTCTTTTGACTTATCAACCATCTATGTTATTTCCTCTTAATTCATCCTAAGTAAAGTTCTCTCAAGGCCACTATGGCCCATAGAACCGGTGCTTATCACAGTTTTTATAGCGTGAAGCGGAACAGGTGATTATAATCATCTCCTGGACAGGTCACTAACGCAGGTGTTTTTTTTACTCCCAAGCCAGTGCTTATTTATACCCATTTGCAGCTGGGTCGAGTGCGGAAAATGTGTGTTATGTGTCTTTCCCAAGGAACACAGTGTCAGCGGGACCTCGCTTTGCTGGGATTTGAACCCAGGACCTAATGATTCTATGTCCAGCAGCCTCATTGCTCGGCCACCGATGCCACTTAATTCATGCTAAGATCACCACCTATGGTGGACGGGTAAAATTCAATGAAGGAGTGGTTTCTACTTTTGGTTTTGTTTAGGGGGTAGAGGGGGGGGGATGTTATTTTGTCCCTGAGCAGAAAGCCCCACTGCAGACTGAAGTCGACTTGGTGGAATGCTGTATCTAGGCTTGAGTGAATTAAAGATTTTCTATTCATACAATCCTTTGGGGGACTCAGTATTCCAGAGGAAACGTTTCTGCATGTCACCCAAAAGATCGTTGAACCATTTACTCAATTCAATCTTTTCGAGTAAAATTACTTAACTCTTTGTGTGCAGTTCATATGACTGGGATTATGTCATTGTATGCATTAATTTTGGTCTATTTAACCCTTTGTGTGCAGTTCATACGACTGGAATCATCTCATTGTATGCATCAATTTTGGTCTATTTAACCCTTTCTGTGCAGTTCATATGACTGGGATCATGTCATTCAAGGCTTGCTACATTTGGGATTTGGATTGATGGACAGCTATGGGCCAAAACTTGTGTTTGGTCAGCTGACCCGAAGCTCCGCCTCTAGATGAAAGTCACATGACTCCACAGCAATTGGCATGCAAACTTGGAAGATGCCTTTTGTTAAAGATATTCAAAGTAATTGATTAAAAGAAAAAACACTCATTCCATTTTCATAAAGGATTTAATGTAAAAGTTAAAGAAAATTCAGTGTTGCTAAAATTCTATTTGTTGTATTTGCCAGATTGGATGTTTGTGTTTTGGGTTGAAAATATTTTCTGGGTGTTTTTTCATTTGAACGATTCTTATCTGAAGAATAACGATCTATTAAAGCTTTAGAGTATACCCCTCCACCACCCTCACTCCCCCCAAACTAGATATTAAAAAAAAAAACTTTCTTATGAATCAGTAAGGCTTGAAATGAATGATTAAACATATTTTCAAATGATGTTTTCATCAACTTATTTTGCCTGACACAAGCATTGTCATGAAATTAAAAAGAGTAACACATAAAATATGTAAAAATGTCCAATGAACGTTGGTTATTCTTTTAGACTTGATTTTATTGTGATAATCATACTCATATTCTTTTCCTTTATCAATTTTGGAAAGAAGTTCAAAACAATGTTTAATAACTTTCAATGATGGGTTTCTTCAGGTTCATGATGTCATCAGGTGTGAAATCCTAGACCAGACGTTTAAAAATATCATCACCAAATCCACCACACCTGTTTCTCACTACTTGGGTAAGAATAAATGTCTGGACTGAAGCGCTTTTTGTTGAGTTAATTGTGTATAAAAACGGAGAGAGCTTAAAGTCACTAATTGTAACGCAATGTTTGTCCAAGTAAAGTTAACTTCAAGGCCATTACAGCCCATCGAGCCCGAACTTATCCCGGTTTCTGTAGCGTGAAGCAGAACAGGTGATAATAATCACCTGCTGGACAGGATGCTAGTCTGACGCAAGTTTTTACTCCCAAGCTAGTTCTTGTACTCATTTGCGCCTGGGTCAAGTGGGGAAACTACGGGTTACGTGTCTTTCCCAATTAGCACAATGTCGGGCTTAGCTTTGCCAGGATTCGGCTCTCGGACCTCATGTTCCTGAATTCGGCAGCCCAACCTCTCGTTCTTGTTCAGTCTTATTAAGTCAAAAATTATTTTAAAAACTGTACTAAAATATTAAGGAAGAGTTTTCTAAAATGAAATGCAAAAATGAAGAATAAGATGTTACCCCACTTCCCAAAAGGACACATAGTTGCATTTTTGTGACTACATTGTGGTCTTCATTTGATAAAGACGAATATTATCAGTTTTGAGATGTCCTATTTAAATTACTTCCCTTTTCTTCTCTTGTTCAAACAGATTTTCTCTCCGACATTGTTTACTCAGCCCCTCAACTGTTGCTGGAATCATCGAGCAAAGTACAAGAAGTCATAACTGAAATATCCCAGTTACCTCCCTTGACAGGTCAAGTCTTACTGATGGTCATTCAGCCTCTGTTGAAACTCAGCCCGTTACTCAAAGACTCGCTTCTCTTGGTACTGAGAAAAGCCATGTTTTCCAGGTAGTGTGTGTGTATGTACATGTGCGGATATCTAGATGTAAACATACGTCTATCTTTGTATTATAAAGTGGATTTCCTTTTAAGCCTTTTGGCCCATAAGCATTTTCTATTGTTTTTTTTTATGCGGGTATTCCAAATTTTGTTTTTTAAGAACTTCCTAAAGCTATATCACGAGATATTAATATTTCGTCAGTGTGCTAACACGTTTACCTCAGCCAGACATAAGACCAAAATGAAACTGATTCATTTTTAACCCTCCTCATCCTATGATGTATCTTCATAGTAAATAAGGATACAATTTACCGAAGCATTCCTGAGTTATCAATAATGCATTTTTAAGAACAATATAATTCATATCCCATGAACATTTTTTTCCTCTTCTCAAAACCAATCAACATGACCTAGGCCAAGATGTTTAGCATACTGACGATTGAAGAATTCTTTAACTTTTGTTATTTGGTTTTAAATAACCTTGAATTATTAACAAGAAAATGAAGAAATTAAGAGGTAAAACCCATTTCTTGTTGAGATCAAAGTCTAATGAGTTACTCACAATGACTTTTCCACAGGCAGTTGAACTCCCGTAAAATTGGGGCGTTGGGATTTTTAATGATCTTGAAGAATTTCCGAGTGGTTGGTGGTCTCCCTTCAAGCCAAGTCAGCCAACCGTTTGCACTGAGTCAAGTGGGTGTTTGTATCTACATAATCTCATGTTTACTCTTTTAACATTGAAATGTTATGTGTCATCTCTTTTAATTGATTTGATTTAATATACAACTAAGGTGATCTTGGGGATTTTGGCAAGATTCTGAAAAGATTTTCCCGGACTGCCCTGTTAACAGCCAAGTTATCTTTAACATGCATAGAATCTTGTGATCTGCACACGGGACCTCCGTTTTATAGTCCTTCTCCGTTGGGACTAGGTGTCGTTCCACCTACCTGGACCAAGGGAAAGGTTTTGAAAAATTTTTCAACCTGCCGAGGCTTGAACCCACAACCTTTTAGTTGAGAGGCCGACACCTTGCCTCTGAACTATCAAGTCACATTCCTGTGTTGTCAATTTCTTCTCATCTTTGTGTCACATTTTGACTGTTTTCTTGTTAATTTTCCTCCTTCCTAATTAACTTCCTTTACTGAAGAATTTAAAAGTTGTTGATTTCACGTAAATGTTTGAGAAATCTTTCTCCTCTTAATTGTAACACAAGGCTACTGAAACCACAAGCAGATCAAATGGAAAATGGAAGAGACATCTTGTAATAGAAGCATTACATCAAAAAAGAATTATGTCAACGGAAAGAAAAAGACAGTGCCAAATCAGGGGATGCTAAACAAAAATCACCTTACAGATTCTATCTCAGCCATCCTGTCTTTTGATACAAGAGAAAATTGCTTATTTTTGTTTTGTCTCAAGATTTGAAATAATTGTTTACACTATGATTGCAGATTCGAGTTGAGGTTCATGGACGATACAACGCTGCCAGTAATGAAGCTCTTTGTCTGGAAATTTTGGGCAACTTGCGCAGATGCTTCACACAGCAAGCAGATATTCGTCTTGCTATCTACCAGGTATTTAAGCGTGACTAATGTTGTGTTTTAACCTCAAAAGGAAAGATAAAAAAAAATGTAATGTAAACAATACAAGCATAAAATGACTAATACCTATCTGAACTAAAAAAAATCTGAACAAACAAATCAAAATGACTAATACCTATCTGCTGTTAACCCTTTTAAGGCTCACCTGCCAGCTGACCTAAATATCGACTGATAGTTTTCTCGCCCCGCTCACGAGGCTGCCGCGTTTCACCACGACGTCGAATTTTATGTAGTAGAGTTTCAATGAACAACATTTATATTTATTTCTAACGGAATCATTTTCATTCTCACATCTAAATAAAATGATGGAACTATAATACTAATACTAGAGGAAATGTCGGACTGCCTTTCGCTAATCCCATGACCGAGTCCAATGTGCATAGGTAAGACATTCCCATGATGAAAAAAAAAGGCCCCCCGGTTTATTGTTTTCACAAGGTGTACCTAACACCTCTCCTCAGCTACATGCTTCCCATGCTTTTGAAAACTCCTTCCATACCCTATGTCTATCACTAGTATCACCCTATCTCCTCATTTACAATGACATGAGTGACCATCGTTTTGTATTCTTGGCTGTACCCTTCCTACAGTTCAATAATAATTCACCTCCTCCCAAACAGCCCCCATCCCTTACGCAATCCAGCGGTTTTTCACATCTTCACCCCACTTCTGAATATACGCCTCCCTCCCTTAGTCCTTTCTATACAGTAGGAAGATCACTATTGCTTACTTGTGGGTGGAGCTTCTTACTTAAGTAATTAACATCTATCCAGAAGTTGCGTAGGTCATACGAAGATAAGAGTCTTTGGTTTTGTCCTCTTTGCATAGGGTCCACAGTCTGCATTTGAGATAGAGCTCCTGTGTGTTGTTGTATCTCTTCATAAGAAATATATCGAGTGTGTGTTAGACTCGGAAATGAAGCTATCACTTTCACCCCTTTAGAATAATAGACTTTCTCTGTTTGGCATGGCGTGGGTTGATCAGCGTAATTGGTCAGGATAGAGGTATTTCCAAAACCTGTCTGAGTGCAATGCTTTGTCTTACTGGGAGGCCGTGAGTGAAGCAAATGTCGAGACCCGTTGTTAGCATAGATGTGCTTAGAGTGACCGGCGGCAGGCAAATATACGGGACCCGCCTGAAAAGGGTTAAAATAGTTACCACACAGTCATGCCCCTACACCTAAGTCAAGTGAGGAAAGTAGAGTCAAGTACCTTTCCTAACCTGGGCCAGCCATGGGTTTTGAATTAGTGTCATGATTATAAACTCACAACACTATGGTTTATTTACATCGCCTCTACATTTTGTTTTATTGTGTGACTGCATAATTATAAGAAATATGAATGGCAATTACATGTATATTTGATAAATTATTATTTCAGTTGTTATATCACATATGACTTTATGAGATCTAAGTGTAAAAATGAAGCTAAAAGTCAAAGCTTCACCAGTAACCTTTTAACTTCTGTTCAGATGTTTGTCAATGTTGCTGTCAACTGTTTTGCTTCACAGGATTTGTATGAAGTTCTTCACAGAAATTCCGAGCTGAAGATTCCAGTCATAGACATGCTCCTCTCACAAGTAAGACACACCATATTTTGTTTTGTTTTTATGTGATGTCAATGTCAATTCTCATGATGAACTGTTAAGTTTCATATTCATACTTTATTTGCAACTTATGACAATGTAGATGTGTTCTGCTGAGTTGGTTTATTGTGAAAAGTGGGAATATACGCTATTATTGTTTTGAACATCACATAAATTTCAGGAGCCACATTTTATTGATGGATTTATGTAAAAGCATTTCTCTACATGTGGCATCGATGTCCAGTGATTAGGCTGCCGGACTGGGGATCATGAGATCCTGGGTTTGAATCTTGGCAAAGCTAGGTCAGACGTACTGTTCCTTGGGAAAGACTCTTAACACGTATTTTTCATAACTGAACCCCAGTGCAAATGGGTACAAGCACTAGCTTTGGAGTAAAAACCTGCCTCAGACTAGGGTCCTGTCCAGGAGGTGATTGTTATCACTTGTTCCACTTCACGCTATTGAAACCGGGATAAGCTCAGGCTTCATGGGCCTTATCGGCCTTGAAGGAACTTGAAGGAATATCTATATATATAATTCTGAGTTAGTTCTTTGTGCATTAAAGGCTCTGTTCCCAGGCCACTGAAAGTAAAAGAACCATAATTTGCATGATGGTTCTCTAAATGATCCAAAGATCATTTTCATTTGAGGAATTTATTTCTACCAGAGGTGATGCTTAATTAAGGAAAATGTCATTGTTTAGAATTTTCCTTCACCTAAGTCGTCATTTAGATCAAGTTTTAGAATTTAAGTTGGAAAAGTATCGTTAAAATATATGAAAGGCATGCGCAATGATGTCGGTGTTTGATTGTCATGCCATACAATATGCATATTGATTGTCTGCATGGGCAAAGAGTTGTCTCGATAAAATAGTTTCTCCACAGATTCAAATGTTAAGTTTTGACTGGCAGTGAGTGAGTTGTTGTTTGTTACTGATCCAGCAGCGCTCGGACGTAATCTGTCCTTCGGCCCAATGTCATGGAATGGTATCTGCAGGTGTTTTCCATCTGTTGTAGGGTTCCATAAATAGTGTTCCAAGTATCAGGTTTCTCAGGAAGTAGCTTGTCGCGTAGTTCTTTCAATTTGTGACATTCAAATAGGTGATGAGTCACAGTTTCATGGGGGTGGTCACAAAGTGGGTACACTGGGGCGTGTTCAGGATTTATTCTGTTTAGATGCATGGTTAGCTGTATGTGGTGTGTTTGGAGCCTGAAGATGGTGACTTGGTCTTTTTGTGTAAGTTGGTTGATATTGTCATTTGTTTGTGGGGTGGCCATATATCGGTATAAATTTCTCCCAGTCTTTTCCAAAGTCCATATGTTCATCCAGTCCTCTTTGCTGTTAACTTTTATGATTTGTTTCGCGGTCTGCATTGTAGTTTTTGTGTTTGGTTCTTGTCTAGATCCTCTTTTGGCAAGAGTCTCTGCTTTGTCATTTCTGATGTGTTTACATGTCCAGGGATCCACTGCATTACTTGCTCGACGCCATAGGTTTTAATTAGTTGGTCAGCTTCTAATCGTGTTTGAGATCAGATCTTTGGCAGTTGTTGAGAGCTTGTAGGACAGACATTGCATCTGTAAAAATTATGATATCTGATATTTTAGCTGGGAATGTATTGAAAACAGTGTTGAGGTGGTAGAGTGTAGTACTGTTTCTATGGCTGCTATCTCTGCTTCAGAGTTGGTACTTTTTCTCCACAAGCCCCAGAGAATTCATCAGAGGTGCCATCTGGGTATTGGATGTAGATACCATATTATGCATTTGATGTTGCTTTGAGAGCTGACCCATCTGTGTATATATAGATCCAGCTGTCAGGGTAGCCATCAATGGTTTTTTGTGATGACATCATCAGGGTTAACAGATCTTATTTCTTTCTTTGATTGTCAATCAGCTCCATCTGATTTGAGGCTCTTTCAATATGATATTTGGTGGATCTCCGTTCACCCATGGTGTTTCTTTTATTTGTTCTGGGAGATGGTGTCTTTGCAGTGAATGAGTCAACGTATATGTTTTTTCATCTCTTATATTACAGCTGAAGAAATACTATGATCAGAATGACGAGGACTCTCCGCCGCTTCGGTTTGAGCCGTGTATTTTGGAGCAAGGTGGACAAGTGTATTTGTCGGAGCCTCTGGTAAGGGAATTCATCCTGTCAAATGTAAAAATCTTTGCAATGCAGAGGACAATTTCTAGTTGAATATAGAATGATGATAGATTAAATTATTTTATTTCCTGGATCATAGTAAAACTATTCTTTGCTTTTGTATTTGCCATCAAAGGTTTTGAAAAAAAAATTTATGAAAAAAAACAACTTTTTTAGTTACTTTCTAAATCCTCAGCCATGACAATCTTAACACCTCCATTCTATGTCTGTTTTCACTATGTTGGCTTTCTTTGTGTATCAGTTTTGAAAATAAATTGCAGGCTCTGTTAACTAGAAGCATTAATCAGATACTTACAGTTTTGAGTTACAGTTTTGAGATGTTCTTACCAGTTTTTAAAAATTGAAATGGTAATTTGGTTTGGATTTTGGGAAGACGTTTTTTTCTTTTTCTGAACTCTTAAAAACCTATGGAGAGAAAAAAAGGCTTTTGTGGAAACAATGTAACGTTGATGTTTTAAAATCTTGTAACCTTAAAGAAGGCACCTCCGTTTTTAAAACTTTTTTTCAGTCTCATTTGATTGGTTGTGTTCAGCAATGTGTTAGAAAAGCTGTTGCCATTGCTGCCCAGTCCAGGCGTGATGACGATGAAGACGAAGACGAAGATCCAGGAGACAGTCAGATGTCCTTTGAGCTGCTTAAGAAAATGTTGGCGGACTTAACAAAGAGGATGATTGATACCAGTATGGAGGGTTTTGAACTGGTTGGTATTTTATGGCTTTTCCACACATGATTTGCTTTTATTTCTAGAATAGCTCTGGAGGGCGACCAAGAATGACATGGAGGTGAGATTGATACAGAGATGGCGAGACAGAGGAAAACCTGGGGATAGTTGCAGACGTTGACGTAGAATAGGGATGACTGGCAGCTCTTAATTGATGGCCTGTGCTCCATGCGGAGCCGAGAGGCAAAGAAGAAGACATTTGATTCCAGATTTCTGAATAACAAATTATATTTTTGTAGTTTTAACCGTGACCAGAATCATAAGGTTCACGATAAGAACGGCTCAATATTGACAGTTGAACCTTCTTCAAGGTGCCTACTCGATAGGCACTGCTTGTCTGTTAAGCAAGGTGAGCAGGCTTAAGGCACCTATAGGTGCTAAACTAAAGGTTCCACCACTCCCAGCCAATAGGCACCTGAAAAATTAGGTATGGTGCGCAGGATGGCTAAACATGCTCAGACGGTAGTCCAGAGACAAGGTGTCTGCCTTTCAACCAAAATAGGTGGGGGATTCAAACCCTGGCAGTTTGAAAACTTTTTTTTCCAGTTTTATTTTAGTACAACCTACCCCCTTGTCCAGGTAAGTGGATATACACCTAGTCCCATTAGAGACGGACAATAAAAAAAGTGGTCCTGTGTACACATCACAACACTGGCTGTTAACAGGGCAGTCCTGTAGAATCGAGGGGAAGGAGAGGGGGGGGGCACTTATTGTTTAGGTGTAGGAAAAATGTAATGAATTATTCACTTGTCTTAAATTATTTTCATTTTGCATCAGGACAAGAGTGCAGATTTCAACCTTAGCACAGGTGTTGGAGTGAAGAACAACATCTTTGCCATCTTGTTGATGGGAATCTACGAAGTCCTTATGGAATACACTTTTGAGACAAATGACATGAGGTGAGGATTCATTTATGTGTCAGAGGTCAACTTTTTATCTACTTTTGATTTGACAAGTAGGAATCATGAATGACTATGCATTCTTGTGTTATTTTCATGTTGCTAAGTCACTTGTCAAAACACAATTCGACTCTAATGTCACTGTGTTTTTAATATTTTAAAAGCTCTGTCAGTTTTCCCTTATATGACGTTTGTTCTTAAATGTCAAAGTGTTAATTGATGACTTGGGGTGACTGGGCATGAATTCGGGGAGGCTATGTGAATCTTGGGTATGGGGTTTGAACCCAATTTGGATTTGCCTAGAATTTTGTGGATTCGACCCATCAGTTGTACTCAAGTAGGTTGGGACTAGCACCTAGTTCTGATGGCGACAGATTAACTCTGTTCCCTTATGTGGTGCCTCCGCTTGAGTTTTTAATACTTCCTGGCTAGGCTAAATAAGACATCATCTCACTGCGGATTAACAGCTGTTTTGCCTACGAGTCAGATTGGGAGTGACAAAAAAATTCATGTTGATGTATCACCTCATAAATGCAAGATTAAACTGTCTTGAGACCAGAGGCTATGTTGGATGTAGATTACATGACAGATGAGGAAATAAACATTGATATACAGTGCGTCTGTATTTATTGGTGTGTTGTATGTATACATTGGCAAAGTGTAGGAAGAGTGTGGTTGAAGAAATGGGAACTGCAACATCTAATATAAAGTTGAGTAACTCGTTTGATCATATATTCATATATATATATATATATATATATATATATATATATATATATATATATATATATATATATATATATATATATATATATATATATATCTGTCTATATATATATCTGTCTCTCTGTCTGTCTGTCTGTCTGTCTGTCTGTCTCTCTCTCTCTCTCTCTCTCTCTCCCCCCCCTCCCCCCCTCTCTCCTCCCCTCCCCTCTCCCTCTCTCTCTCTCTCTCTCTCTCTCTCTCTCTCTCTCTCTCTCTCTCTTTCTCTTTCTTTCTCACACACACACACACATATATATATATATATCAAGGACTACTTCAAAACAGGACGTGCACAGCTCAGTCTCTGACTTCGCTAGCGGAGGCCACTTCCTGTCTGTAGCCTCACACTTCGCTGGGTGAGGACTACTTTTACTACGTGGCGTAGTAACACGGACTGATTTACTGATGTATAAAAATGCAGTTTTTCATATCTAAAATTACATTTGAATAATTTTAATGATACAAATGAAATATAGAAAAGCTACTATGTTTGTTTCCGAACGTGCTTTTTAAGTTTTAGCGGCGCACAATAAGCACTATTTGTTTAGCGGATGCTGCATCGGAAACGGTTATTCGTTCAAAACAAAAGCGAAAGTTAGACCTAGACTAGAGAGATTGATCTTGATTCTTGTTGCTATTTCAATTTGTTTACAAAGTTAGAAGTTATATCTAGATCTAGTTGCTGTTTCTGCGATTTCAACATGCCAAACAAGTGTGGTATAGTGAAGTGTACCGGTAATTATAACAAGGACAACAGGTGCCGAGTGTTTCGACTACCAAAAGACGCCAGCGAGAGACAAAAGTGGCTGGATGTGCTCCCACCTCGTGAAAACTTTGTTGTCGATTCTGCCAAGTTTTTCATTTGTGAAAACCACTGGGGTGTAGATCCTCCTATGGTCAAACTGCCTGGTGGCTCTACACGACCTGCGATCCCTCCTAGTGTCTTTAAAAATGTGCCGACCTCATGCCTGCCAACTGTGAAACCTTCACCTCGTCCAGCGAAAAGGGAAGACCAACAACTTCGACATTTTCTTCAGAAGGATACGATCGCTTCATTTGCCACGTTCATCCCTGACAGAGACCTTCACAAAAAGTACAAAAATTTGATTATATCAAGGTCAGATGAAAGATTTGTGTGCTTGTTTATGACAGAAAACTTTAATGAGTGTAGCGTTTCAGTCATTGTGGAAAACAAGCCGACTCTCACCACTCCACTCACCCTCAGAGCATTCAAAAACAGCATCAACGTTCCTCTGAGTAAGATACTCAATCCTAACAACGGTTTGAAATCGTATTCACAGTTTCACGAAGCTGTGCGCTTAGCAGTGAATTATGATGTTCCCATAGACGATGTGCTGAAAAATGTTGTGACTGTGCTTCAAGCTCACACGTCAGACTGTAGCCCAGAGTGTATGGACACAAAGAAAGAGAAAAATTGGTGTTTTTGATTCGTCAGTTGGAACTCCTGGCACAAAAACAATTCTCTATGCGTGACTTTTGCTTTGCCATGGAAATATTTCCGCAGTGCAGCTATGAACAGCTAAGAGACACCTTGGTGCTGCCAAGTAAGCGCAAGCTTCAGTCGTGTGTGGCATCTGTGGATAAAGACGAAGTGCTACGAAAAACTTTCGAGAAAATGCAAAAACCGCAACAGCGAAATGTTTTTCTCTTGGTGGACGAAGTGCAGATTCGACCAACTGTTGCATTTTCTGGTGGGGTGCTGAGTGGCATGGCGAAGAACAATCCAGACTGCAAAGCAACACACATGTTGGCTGTCATGATGAAGTCGTTGCACAAAGGTAATTATTATTATTATCATCATCGTCATTTTTACTATCAGTTGTAGTAGTAGTAGTAGTAGTAGTAGTAGTAGTAGTAGTAGTAGTAGTAGTAGTAGTAGTAGTAGTAGTAGTAGTAGTAGTAGTAGTAGTAGTAGTAGTAGTAGTAGTAGTAGTAGTAGTAGTAGTAGTAGTATTAATAGTCAGTCATTATTATTATATTATTATTATTAATTATTAATCAGTAGTAGTAGTTAGTAGTAGTAGTAGTAGTAGTAGTAGTAGTAGTAGTAGTATTATTATTATTATTATTATTATTATTATTATTATTATTATTATCAGTAGTAGTAGTAGTAGTAGTAGTAGTAGTAGTAGTAGTAGTAGTAGTAGTAGTAGTAGTAGTAGTAGTAGTAGTAGTAGTAGTAGTGGTAGCAGTAGTATCGTCATCATCATCATCATAAATCATCACCATCATTAATCATTATCATCATTATTATTAGGCCTACATGTATTATTATTATATTATTATTATTATTATTATTATTATTATTATTATTATTATTATTATTATTATTATTATTATTATTATTATTATTATTATCATCATCATCATCGTTGTTGTTGTAGGTGTTATTGTTCTCGTTCGTGCTGTTGTTGCTGCTGGTGGTGGTGATGGTGATGTTGTTGTTGTTGCTGTTGTTGTTGTTGTTGTTGTTAATTTAAAAGCCTTTTCCGTTATCTGTTTAAGGGCCAAGTCTGATGATTTCCATCACACCCGTGCACAAGTTGACGGCAGTATTTCAGCTGGATATTGTGAAAGAGGCGGCAGCTGCTGTTGAGAGGTCTGGTGGGCGTGTACTAGGTTCCATCACAGATAATCACAAGGTGAACCAACAGTACTGCAAGTTGTTTGACCGGCCGGGGGGTGTAGTGCAACAGCCAAGCATCCACTTGACGACAGACGTGTTTGGTTTCTGCTGTTTGACACTGTGCATCTCCTCAAGTGCATTCGCAACAACTGGCTCAGCGAAAAGTGCCAGATGATCAGTCTTGACAACCAAACTACAGCATCGTTTGCTGACGTCAAGCAAGTCTACGAAGAAGAGAAAAACAGCATTCTGAAGACTACCCTCTCACCCAGGCTGCTGTCAACCCTTCCAAACTTCAGTTGCAGAATGTGCAGCATGTCTTGAGAGTTTTCAATGACAAGGTTGTGGCTGCGCTGAAACTGAAAGGCTGCCATGAGACTGCCGGCTTCGTACAGACCATCATCAACTGGTGGAATGCAGTGAATGTGTCTGGGAAAGGTCAAGATCTACGCCTCAACGACCCTTATCGTGCTGTTCAAGGGCCAACGTCTACCAATCTCAGCACATTTCTGAAAATGTTCCAGGAGTCTGGCTCAGGCCAAGGAGCTAGTCGAATTCAGTGCTTTACCCATGATACGAAGAAGGCGCTGGTGCAGACTATGCAAGGGCTGATCGCCCTTTGCAACTATCTGCTGAAGTCTGAAGGCTTTGAGTATGTGCTGCTGCGGGAAATACAGAGCGACAGGCTTGAGGGGGAGTTCTCGGTTTACAGGCAGTCAACTGGAGCAAACTCTTTCATGACTACAGGGGACGTGCTCTCTGCCTGCAAGAAACGTCTCGCTAGATACGCTGCCTCGTACCTCCAGTCTATCGATGTCCAGCCCGAGCCAAAGGAGCACATCTGCTTGGAGTCTGCCATTGTATTGGAGGATGCAGCTTCTATCGAGAGGTGCACTTCAGAAGTCACTCTGACAGTCAATGAAGCGAGCAGCGCTGCATATGTGGCAGGCTGGCTGGAGAACAAGTGTGTGAGTGAGCTGATCTTCAGCGAGGAAGAACCTCTTGTGACCAGTGAGGTTAAGGACTTTGTGGACACAGTGTCGAGAGGCTCCCTGTGCACTCCTCATGCCATTACTTTCGAGCTGGTGAAGCTTGGGCTTTGCTTTCTAAAGAAGGCGCGTCACCGTGCATGCTGCCGCAGAAGACTGGTGACTATCTTGTCAACACTGGCCAGCTTCAACAACATTGACATTGACTGCCCAAAACTGTACAGACATCTGTCCAATGTTCTGCTTCATGGACTACAGAATCTGGAGAAAGATCATCAGAGGAATGCCGTCCTGCTGCAGACCTCTGTGAAGAAGGCACGGTTAGCTGACTAACTGCTGCGGTTTAGTGAGTTTGTTTTTTGTTTGTTATGTATTTTTGTCTGTTTTGTTTGTTTGCTTGCTTGTTTGTTTGTTTTAATGACAGGAGATTGCATTTTAATGACAGAAGCTTGCACACAAATCTTGTAAAACAGAAAGTGAGTGCTTTGATTAGTGTGAGAACCTCAGAAAGAGACACTGACTTTAGAAACTAATAATCGGTGCAGCAAAAGCCTAAAAACACAAAAAGTTACTTTTATTTGCATTAACAACCTTCATAACCACTTTTATTGCATTCAAAATCCAGGTTGGACACATTTTGAGAAGTAGAAAGTGTTAGATGGCAAATCATTCAATGGCCTCCGCTAGCGAAGTCAGAGACTGAGCTGGGCACGTCCTGTTTTAAAGTAGTCCTTGATTGATATATATATATGTATATATAAACATAGCTCACTTTAAAATTTTTATTCCAGTGAGGATTCAAGCAAATTGAGTTGTTTTCAAACTACTCCAAAGTCACATCGTAACAAGACGTCAGGTCCATCGGGGAAGAAAGGAAAGCCAGTTTAAATCTCCAGGATTCTGTCTGTTCACTGTTGTCAGTTTGCTATCTTTGTAGAGTAAGACATTAGATAAATAGTGCCGTTCCAAAACTAGTGTAAATTTCATAAGACGTGTTGAAAAGTTGACGAAGCAATATTTAAGTTTACATGAAGGAATTTTATTTGATACAAATTACATCATCATATACATATTGTTTACAGAGTAACGGTCACATTAACTTACTAAACGTCATTCAAGGACTACACAAAAGTTAAAATGCGAGATTCTAATGTCCAACAAAAACTAGTTTCATAATCTTTAAAACCAACAAAAATTCAAAAAATCAAATTGATTGTTATAATAATAATAAGAAAAATCATAACACTAGTTTTGGAATGACTTTTAATTGTTTCAGTGTCTTTTGATGTTTTTCTATCATTGATTTGATGCAAAATATTGATAATAATGATAAATGGCAAATTTTTATTTCCTCTCCCTTGTTCAGATGAATAAATTAAATTTAATGAATTTCTTAATCACACTTTCCCCATATTATTGCAATTTTGCATTGTTGATCTGAAATGATGAAAAATCTTTGCATTTGTCCTATATATATATAATAGGAAAATAATCCTGACAATTTTACTTTTAAGCTGATTGAAAATTGTCAAATTTTAAAGTTACATTCAACTGATGAATATAATTTGACTATTTAGGCTAAAAGAGAAAAATCTAATTTTCTCATCGGGTTTGTGTTTTAAGGATAATTCCTATTTTAAAGCATGAAAAATGCACAAATATTTAGAAATCGTGGAGAGAAAAGTTTCATCACTCCTACACAAAAGTTAAAAAATTAAAGTTTCATCATTCCTAACAAAAGTTAAAAAGAGAAAAGTTTCATCACTCCTAAACAAAAGTTAAAAAGAGAAAAGTTTCATCATTTCTATTCAAAAGAGAAAAGTTTCATCAAAACAAAAGTTCAAAAGAGAAAAGTTTCATCACTCCTAAAAAAAAAAGAGAAAAGTTTCATCACTCCTAAACAAAAGTTCAAAAGAGAAAAGTTCCTTCAAGGCCTTGACGGCCCATAGAACAGGCATCAATGGATCAGTAGTATGAAGTCTTTGAAATCCTTTAACAGACAGGTACACATGAACAAAAAGATGGTTCACAAAGACAAAGAAGAGTATGAAAGCCAGCATGAATTTGCCATGTTTGCTTGTGATGTTGCTTACTAAATGTAGAAGACTCCAACTACTCTAAGGTCGTGGATTTGTGCCTGACAGGCAGAACAATTTTCTTGAGATTTGATTTTTTTTTTTAGTAAACCACCACCCCCCCTCCCCCCCCCCCCCCCAATAGGTTGAGAAATCAATGTGTTCAGATCTCAATACTCTATGCATGTTAAAGATCCCTTGGCAGTTTATGTGGCAGGATTGGCAAAAGTCCCTTTAAAAAACCCAAGAGATCGGCTTAGTTGTGGGTGTGGGTAATATCAAGTTAAATTCTTTTATGAATGAGATATGTAAATGTTTATAAGTAAAGAAATAAAATTATGGATCCGCCCTCCTCCTCTTCCTCTTCTTAGAAATCAATCATCAGCCGAAGGAAGTGGCACAGACATTCTATTGGATTCTAAAGATTTGTTCCAGCACTTAGTCACAGCTGCCAGTCAGAAGCTAGAGCAAGTCCTTGCCAAAGGATATGCCGATGGAGAGCATAGAAATAAGGAAAAAGTGCTCAAAGATTGCTGGGTGCTAGGAAGGTAAGGTAGTAATTTGGTTTATTTCAGTTCTTTGTAACGTCAACTTTTTTTATAGTGTAGGCAAGGCAAAAGTTTTTTTTTTTAAAAGAGAAGAAAGGATGAAAGATTTTTCAACGGATATGTCTATACAGCTTGCTTTTTTTTTAAAACCTGTCATTGCCATCTTCTTATACCTTTCCAAATTTGGCTGGTTTTTTTGTTTTATGGTAAAGTACAAAGTATAAATGAAAGTTTCAATATTTGCAAAACCTTGCACTGTGAGATAAATTTCTTTTCAACTTTCCCATACTTACTGCAACTTTACTTTCACGGATGTTAGAGGATCATTTTTGTTTTATCTTTCCCCCTTTTTCTTTTTGGCCATTTCAATCACTTTCATTAGCTGCCAACCAGTACTTAAAAACCACATTTGGTTGGGTTTTTTCTTCTGGCATTGGGTCCATATTTACCTTGAAAAGTATGTATACGAGGGTTGGTTTTTAAAGAAACCCATAAGTTAACGGCAGAGACTCCGAGGGCCGTTGTGTGAGCTAGAATTAATTTGTACTGTCAGAGTCTGTTTTCCGATTTGAAAAGGTTGGAGGCGGCCATGCATTTTGCATATGAATATTTCTACCACGTATCATCTCATGTTAGAGCATGTATGTTAAAATTGTTGTATCCTGATGCATAGTTGGCCGTATATGCGAAGACCTATGGCCATAAACAAACCTTTGCATAGTTTGAGTCCTCAGTTAAAAGACTAAAAAATTTTGAGAAATTTATTGCATGTGAGGTTCTGTTTTGATGGTCTCTCCATACTCTAATATTTCTCACTGAACAGTTTCAAAACTGAGTGTCGTCCATGCATGACACCACAGGGGAATACTTAATATCATGAGGCAAGGTACCCATTGTGTTTTTAACATAAACTTAAAATCGTCACCCCGGTTTACAATTGTTCTACGTCCATGAGGTCCCATTTTGAGAAATTTCACTTTTAAGTTTTGAACTTTTTAAAACAACATACAAATGTAAATATGAAAAAACTCCACTAATTTTCGTATTTTGAATATGATTCAAATGTTGTTCATAAGAGGAAAATAGTGACTAAATCCTGAATTTTGTGAAAATTGTATAATATAGAACAATTGTTAATGGAGGTGTCGAATTATTAATTATAACAGATCATGATAAGTTATAAGGACTGATCATAGAGTCAAATCTCTTGGTCATCATCAGGTTATTCTACTTGCATTACGGGGCCAACCAAGTTGGTAATGACAACCTTGGAGAGAGAGAGAAGAATCTGATATCACAATGCCTGGCCGGTTTGAGTTCAGTGATAAAAATCGCCATACAGAAGGGAAGTCAAGCTGTCTTCTGGTGTCTCAGTCACCTAGGTATTTTAACATTGAAGAGGAAGATGAAATAAAAATGAAAACCTTAATAGATGGAAAACGAGACAAGACAGAGACATTTATGGATGGCCCACCCTTAAACAGCAACAGGGAGACAAAGAAACGATGTCTCTTTGTGCTTTGTGTCTTTGTTGTTGATAAATGGTGGGCAAGTGGAACATTTCTCTGTCCTGTCCCGTTTTTAATTCATCTATCAGACCTTTTATTTCTATTGTATATTTCTTTCATTAGTTATTGGCTCACTGCAGTATTATTTCTTTTTAGGTTTTTACCATCACACATGTAACTGTACTTTTCCTCTCTAAGTTTGGATTTTTAGTTCTATAACAATATGTATATTATTAAGAACTTATTTTAACCTGGTTTTGATTCTTATTTACTTATTTATCTTCACATGTGTCCATTTCTTCTTCGTAATAACTGAATTACTAATTTCTTGAGTATTACTGTCGGTGCGCATATATTTAATTGAACCCCAAACTGTTAATCTACTTTTGATTTTAAAGCGATCTCTTTAATTCTGTGTTTAAAATCTTCAGTGCTACTGCAGAGTTTTGATTTCTGTTGGCAGTTCATTCCACAGCCTTACTGCAGTTGGGTAAAATGAGTGCAGGTGACAATCAATGTTTGAAGATGGAATCATGTATGTTTTACAGCCTGATTGTTTTGTGTGTGTGTGTGTGTGTGTGTGTGTGTGTGTGTGCATGTGTGTGTGTTGTGAGAAAGAAATGAGCCAAATGCATTTCCTCAATTTCTTTCAATTTGCCAGAGAATGAAGTAGATGAGGAGAAGGAACTTGTGAGTAATACCCATGTTGTAGAAAAAGTTCATCAGCATATTAAGAAAATGCAGGTGAGTTTTTTGTTTTGAATATAATATTACCATAGCTGGCAATGCTTCTGAATCTATATATCGTCAGTATGCTAACATATTGGCCAAAGTCATTTTCTGTGGTTTTGAAAAAGTGAAAAACACTTTTTTTCATGTGATATGAACTACATTGTCTTTAAAAATACGTCAATGATGACTCAGGAATGTCGTGGCGCATTTCATCCTCATCTACTGTGATGATAGATCACAGGATGAGGACTGTTAAACACATCATTTCATTTTGGCCTCAGTCTGACCTGGGCCAATGTGTTTGCACCCTGATGACACATCAATTAGAAGGAGCCAAAAATACGATCTAATCTAGCGTCTTATATATTAATAACTGATTAGGATCAATATTTCTGTAAAGGTTACAAATAACCCATAGATATGCCTTTTGAGGTTCATAACGATGAAGCATTGTTTGGTGACGACTAAGTAATTTTTTAAAATTTCCATTGTTTTGCAGATAGCTTTTTTTTTTTAGTACATTCAGTTTAGACCTAGCTCTGAAGTCACTTTGAACTCATCCTTCAAGAGGGTGAAATTGCAAGCAGTCATTGTGGTTATGTGGTTAAGGTGATGCAATGAAATAGGAATCTTTCGATCTGGGCTCGAATCCCCGCATAGGATAACCGTTTTGCTTTGTTTTGTTAATTTCTCATCACCACGCAAGACTTGGATTTCCTTTAAAAATTTTGTAAAGGGGTTTCAAGATCCTATGGCAAAGAAAGAATACAAAATTATATGTCAATGGGTAGATTGCTCTCAACTTTCATAGTTGTTATGAATTTTGTTAACTTTTGTTTGTGTTGTCTTGTTCCCCTTACTCTCTGGGATATGGTAATCGAGAGGCAAGGTGTCGGCCTCTTAACGTGACAGGTTGAAATGTTTTCTTGAGTTTTTCGGGTGATATCCCTGGTCTAGTAAGGTGGATCGACACCTAGTCTCAACGGAGACAGACGATAAAAAAGAGGTCCTATGTGCATATGACAACACTCTGTGTACGGTAAAGATCTCTTGGCTGATTATAGGGCAATCTGGACAAAACATTTAAATCCTACTGAAAACTCTGAGATCATCTTAGTTGTGGATGTAAGTGAGTAAAGTTCCTTCAAAGCCATTATGGCCCATAGAGCTAAAGCTTATCCTGGTTTCTATAGCATGAAGTGGAACAGGTGATGATAATCACCTCCTGGATAGGACGCTAGTCTGACGCAGATTTTTACTCCCTAGCAAGTGCTTGTACCCATTTTCACCTGGATTGAATGAGGAAAATTGCGTGTTAAGTGTCTTTCCCAAGGAGAACAACGTTGGGCCTAGTTTTTCCAGGATTTTATGTCAGCATCTCATGATCCCAAGTCCAGCAGCCTAACCACTCAGCCACTGGGTTTAATATAAAAAAAACCACATTATTTTGGGGGAAACTGCTCTTAGTTTTCACACTACACTTTGTTCACTTGTATTTTTATTGTTTCGTTCCCATTACTATCATTATGGAGTTTTTAGTTTGTCTTTAATCTTACATTTTGCCTAGCGCCTTGCGTCTACCATCATAAACGAGGACCAAGAAAATCAAAATTGGAAAGAGTTCTCTACCCTTGTCACGATTATTGGCCAGCTGTCAAGCTTCTTACCCAGTATGTCTGAAGAGTTCCAACAGTCTTATAACTGGTTGCTGAAAGTTTGCACTGAATGTACTATAGGTAATTATTTTAAAAAAGTCTTATTAAACTGTTGTGCAATTTCATATTCATGAAACATCAAAGAAGAGTGTTGTTCAAATGCTTTTCCGCATTATTCATATAAGTCAAATGTGGGCGTTTGGCAGGTGCTATTTGTTGGTCTTGCGTCTTTCCTTTCACTCTTTGAAATATCTTTTATCTTGCTGTTTACTGTCCGTATCAACAAGTCAGTGCATTATATAATTAGTAACAGATACTCTTCTTAGATAGGACTTTGTGGTCTGTATCAACATAAAATTTATGTATAAATATATATATGTCATTTCTCTTAATTGATTTACAACCCTGTATTGCATCAGAGGCCAAACTCAAGACCACATGGTAAAAACATTGTTTTTACAAATAATTATTTAAAAATTTATTATCTAGCAGTTTATTGCACTGACATTTATTTATTATTATTTTTATTTTACCCAGAGGACGCATCGGCAAGCAAATTGCTGATTTCCCTGTTACTAACCCATTCAAAGGAGACAAAATCTCTGCCTCAAACCTTGCGAAACCTGTGTCAGGACATGCATAGTCAGTTTGGGGACATAGAAAAGGTGGGTACAAGTAAACCTCCCCCCCCACCCCACACACACAAACACCCCCCCACCCCAAACACAAACAACAAAAAAACACAAAAAAACACAAAACAAAAACAGCCCCAAACAAACAAAAAACCTAACCTAACAGTAACAAAAAATCCCACCACCTATGAGACAGGCTGATGTCAATGTTTTGCAAAACTGTTCAGGACTTGACTATACTGGACCTTTAACTTAATTGCCCTACCAGATTAAAGTTCACGTTTGGGCTGGAAATCCTAAAGAGGATAGAAAACACACTGCAGATACCTAGGATAATTTGTTTGTCTAACACTATGAAAAGGGCTCAAGTATATTGTGAGATACATTAGTTTGAATGGTGATATTTTGTGTCAAGTATATTGTGAGATACATTAGTTTGAATGGTGATATTTTGTGTCAGATAATTAGTTTGAATTTGTGTCAAGTAATTGTAACACATTAGTTTGAATGGATATTTTGTGTCAAGTATGTTGTTTGAATGGATATTTTGTGTCAATATATTGTTACATTAGTTTGAATGGTGATATTTTGTGTCAAGTATATTGTGAGATACATTAGTTTGAATGGTGATATTTTGTGTTAAGTATATTGTGAGATACATTAGTTTGAATGGTGATATTTTGTGTCAAGTATATTGTGATATACATTAGTTTGAATGGTGATATTTTGAGTCAAGTATATTGTGGGACACATTAGTTTGAATGGTGATATTTTGAGTCAAGTATATTGTGGGATAAATTATTTTGAATGGTGATATGTTGTGTCAAGTATATTATGAGATACATTAGTTTGAATGGTGATATTTTGTGAGAGGAAGTAGTCTTATAATAGTTTTTAGGTTCATTTTAACTATAAAACTCTAATTGTTTTCCCTATGAAACAAAATATGAGGCAAATCGTATGCGCTGATATATTAGCAATAGGTCTAATTACTCTAATGGTGGCTTATTTTAACACAGATCTGTCGGCAAAAGGGATGCAAAGAGTTAAGGGTTATGATAACTACATAATACACTGAAATGTAGAAATGATGTATGTATGTATGACTGCTATCTGTAAATCACATTATAAATTGTTTCTGTTTTCGGATTTTGCTATGTAACTTGTAAGTAGCTTGTCCAAACCGCCCGTTTTCCGTTCACCACAGTGCGAGGTGGCAGATTTCGCTAATTTTGGTCCTATTCACCTTGCCCCTCGCTCTATACAATTACAATGTATTAGCGTAATATGGCTTACACCACTGGAAAGCTCTATTCAAGCCTTTTCCAACCATGTGTGTTGTGATAGGGAATGTGTAATACAATGTGCTTTCACACTGTAATAAACGAGGGTGGCCGGACGCAAAAGTCAGTGGTGAACAGTGAAAAACAAGCTCGCCAGATACCCCTCTCTTTTCTTCGCGTTACGTGGTAGCTCAATGAATTATAGTCGGCTGATTGGTCGAATCAGATTGTGCTTAAAAATAGGCTTTACAATGATGCAGCATAGTAGTCCTGCCGATGTCAAAGGAGGGAGGAGGGAGGGAGGAGGAGGCAGGCATGGATGGATGGATGGATGGATAGATGTATAGATGGATAGATAGATAGATAGATAGATAGATTTAGTAAGTGACGAAAACAAATAGAAGATTTAGATTGTCTTCATGAAATTTGAATGTAGGTTTATGTCCTTGAGTGGCACTGCAAGGAGTGAAAGAAATTTTATTTGTAAAATTCCTATTGAGAACTTACATTTTCACTTTTTAACTACAATATATGAATGCAAATAATTTTTGTTATTTTACATTCTCATATAGAATCTAATTTAAACAACCAAAAACCCCAATTAAATCACAGGATTGCACAGTGGAAGACAAAACCCACTTTGCCGTCACAAAGTCAAATTGTTGCCCTCCGTCTTGCACTTTGCTGCTGGTGTTGAATCATCTAGACGTCGACTTGGATGACGTGGAATGGGTGGTGAAAAAACACCAGGCCCAGCTGTTGGCTTCCTCTTCCAGATCCGCTGATGGTAAGTTAGTTGTTTCATATAATAAGGTGAAGTCTCCTCTGCAGGTATCATAAATATACTCAAATTGTTTCCGTAATGAAATGTTAAAATTTTAATCCAGTTGTAGCATTAGTTTAGTAGCAGTAACTTAAAAACTCATTGAGTACATGTTTTTTTTGGCTCTGAGTCTGTATCTCTGTATTTAGCTTGAAAAATATGTGTTTCAAGGTTGACTGTTTTTTGTTTTTGTTTTGTAGAGAAACCATAATTTAAGAAGAGTTTTGGGGAATCCAGAGGCGCCATTCTATTTGCAAAACTGTGGTTGCAGCGTTGCACTTTGCCAGAAAGGCCAGCAATCAGCAGACCTTTTCTTGTTTACCCAGTATATTTAAGTTTAATTATCAATGATTTCCGAATATTTCGGGCCGTCATGCAAATTGGGATTATCTTTGTACCACTCTTATATCATGACCCGTTCATTTGTAGTTGTAGTCGTATGATGAGGAAGGAATCAGAGGCAGAAGAGGAGAAGGAACAGTGACATCATCAGCATTATTGCTTATTATCATCTTAATGAGCGATTTGTTCATTCAATTGCTTGATCAATTTCATCTCAGCCAACAGTCAGCTTATCTCAACTACAAACAATGTGTACAGATGTCCTGTTGGGACAGCCTGTCTAAGATTGTGTTCTCATATGCTTTCATCAGATGACAGTTTGGGAGCCACTCAACAGGAGCAAATGGATCGCTCTCTTTGCACCCACCTGGGTATTCTGGTCAATGGCTACATTGAGATGTGTCACTCGGCCATCACGTCAAAGCTGTGCTCACAAACCCTGCTCAAGTCTCTCACCAAATTGTTCAATACCTTGGCTGCCCTCACAAAGCATGTAAGCACCTTCTTTAAAAAAAAAAAAAAAAGAAGGTATATAATATGATGTAGGTATGTAGAGGACATGGTGAAAGAGATAAAGAGAGAGAGAGAGAGAGAGAGAGAGAGAGAGAGAGAGAGAGAGAGAGAGAGAGAGAGAGAGAGAGAGAGAGAGAGAGAGAGAGAGAGAGAGAGAGAGAGAGAGAGAGAGAGAGAGAGAGAGAGAGAGAGAGAGAGAGAGAGAGAGAGAGAGAGAGAGAGAGAGAGAGAGAGAGAGAGAGAGAGAGAGAGAGAGAGAGAGAGAGAGAGAGAGAGAGAGAGAGAGAGAGAGAGAGAGGGAGAGAGAGAGAGAGAGGAGAGAGAGAGAGGAGAGGAGGGAGGGAGGGAGGGAGGGAGGGGGAAACAGATAAACAATAATAAATGGACTTTTTTTTGTCCTAGTCCTGGTTTCTTGTTGGTTGGGCCTGCTGGTATGTCCTACTTCCTTTTTTTGACTTGTTCACCTTGCTGTTTTCTCTGAAGTCACTGCATTTATCATATGGTGGATGGAGTAAATTTCTATGAAACAAACATGTTTGATTCTTTTTTTTTTTGCAGTATCTGAGTTTATACACCAACAAAGCAGGAAGCATATGCAGCCGTTTTGAGAAACTCATCAGTCTAGTGGGACGACAACTCACGCAGCCCACGTATTGCATGATTACGTATGTACAGGTAGGTCAGCATTTTAAGGCTTATTCTTCTTCTTATTCTTAGTTTTTGTTACATGATCAGATTAGATGTTTTCATGGGGCTTTATTAGATATTATACTATTTCCCTGCTATTATTGTGTTGACTTTTTTCTCCAAAGGTTTTTCATTCTTATGTGATATAATATGAAGCTAGAGAGATGAATTTGCATATTCAGTTGCTAGTTAGTAAGAGACATATGATATCTATCTGATCTTAATTCTTCACCATGATTCAACAGCACATGATTGTATTTGTAGATGGGAGTTTTAGATTTAGCTATATGTTTTTCTTTACAGTAGGCCTTTCATTACTGTCTTATATTCCTCTTCACTAGTTATCGTTTTAGCTATAGGTCCATGAAACGAAGAGTATTTAATCAATGTGTGCTGCCCATTATCACATCAAAGAAACTAGCAAGAAAAATGCAAACCTTAGTAAAGAAGAATGGAGAGGAAAAATGCTACATATCAGGCTTCAAGATAAGATCTCTTGCATCGAAATGAGGAATAGAACAGGGATCACTGACATCATCAAATACTCACTCTGACAAAAATGAAAATGGGCTGGCCATATAGATGGGCAATGCCTAATCATCATCATCCTCATCATATGTTAAGGGCATTTCAAACGCTCATAGTATTTCCACACCTACCTCCACCCCAGATGCTGGAGGAGGAAGATATTATGTCTTGATTCTCCACAATAATTCAACAGCGTATGATTGTATGTCATTTAAATATGTCTTAATTCTTTCCCATTCTTCAAAAGCGTATGATTGTATGTCATTTACAGTGTATGATTGTATGTCATTTAGATATGTCTTTATTCTTTATCATACTTCATAAGCATATGATTGTATATCATTTACTATTGATTGTTTGTCATCTAGATATGTTTTCATTCTTTCCCAATCTTCATCAAGGTATGATTGTATGTTATTGTTATTTAGATATGTCTTATTCCCTACCATTCTTCAACAGCGATGATTGTATGTCTTATTCCCTACCATTCTTCAACAGCAATGATTGTATGTCATTTAGTTATGTCTTAACTCTTTCCCATACTTCAACAGTGTATGATTGTATGTCATTTAGTTATGTCTTAATTCTTTCCCATACTTCAACAGCGTATGATTGTATGTCATTTACAGTGTATGATAGTATGTCATTTAGATATGTCTTAATTCTATACCATACTTCATCAGCGTATGATTGTATGTCATGTCATTGTCATTTACAGTTGTATGTCATTTAGACATGTCTTAATTCTTTCACAATTCTCATCAGCGTATGATTGTATGTCCTTTAGATATGTCTTAATTCTTTGCTATACTTCAACAGCGTATGATTGTATGTCATTTAGATTTTATGACCTTAATTTGCTAAAGCTCCATGTTAAGGGCATTTCAATTGGAAAATGTCTTCCCATTTTCACTCTCCCTCAGATGTTGGAGATAGAAGATATGTCCCTAGCCCCTGAGAAGGAGAAAAAGGGCAAGAAGAAGGGGGAAGTAGTGGAGCCCAGTCTGGAATGGTAAATACAAATGTCTTGAAAACATAAATAACATGTGGTTGTTGTAGCTCTTGAGTTGGCAGGTGCTGTGGGTAGGTCCTGCTTCTCTCCTTTCACTTGTCTTTCTTTCATCCTATCACACGTCTCTCTTTTGTGTTGCTGTTTCCTCTTAATTCACCCTGAGATCATCTCATCACATTTAGTAAAGTTCCTCCAATGTCGTCACGGCCCATTGACCCGAATTTATTCCGATTTCTTTAGCATGAAGTGGAAGATGTGATAATAAATAATCACCTCCTGGACAGGACGCTAGTCTGGCGCAAGTGTTTACTTCCAAGATGGTGCTTGTTTGTACCCATTTTTACCTGTGTGCAGTGGGAAAATGCAGGTTAATTGTCTTACCCAAAGAACACAACGTCGGACGTATAGCTTTGCCAGGATTTGAACCTAGGACCTCATGATCTCAAAACCGACAGTCTAACCATTGTGCCACCGATGCCACATTGTATATAGTGGATAAATTCCAACAAAATAAAGTAGCTCTTGAACTAAGGTTCTTATTATGCTTCTGACGCTATCTATAAGCCCGTGGCAATAAAGGATCACTGTTATGATGATTAAAAAATGTATGTTTTTCTCTATTACTTATCTATTTACTGTTTTATATTATGTTGTGTTATTCATGTTGTCTCATCAGGCCAAAGCCATCAAACAAATGAAGAGCACATCCAACCTGGTGTTTTCTATAGAACAACTGGAGAAGTATTTGATACAGCTGAGCAAGAAGTCAAAGGTGATGAGTGAATGAAATTGCGGCATGTGGCTAGTGGAAGTGGTAGTTTCTGCTTTTCTTATCGTATCGACGATGACAGTCGCAAACTGTTTAAGTCCAAGTTTTGATGATGTGAGCAAATCAAAGAAAAAGATGCTGCACAATTTATTCTATTTTCACAGATATACACGGTTTGCAAGTGTCAAAAACCAGACCCAGTAGGGATACACCGAATCTTTCATATGGTTAGTATGCAGGTTTCTATTGGTGAATGTGCCACGGAATCATAACTAGACGAAGCATAGGGACTTCCTATGTTTAAAAAGCGGAAAAAAAGGTGTTTCTAATTTTAGTCTTACACGGTTTGCGACTTTCACCATCGATATGACGTATTTCAAACACAGCTTTTGTCGTAATTGGTAGGTTTAGTTGTGGATGAACAAAACTTTCTGTGACGTAGTCACTGTTTCAGGCCAACATGAAGACTACAGATCTTTGTAAAACGTGACAACATTGCTTACAAAGCTACATTTGAATGACTTTGGAAAGGGATATCACTCAGTATCTAATAAGTTTATTTAGGGCCCGTCTTTTGTTCCTATGGGGCCTTCATATTGTCTTATGTCATTACCTTCGCTTCGGACATGCCCCTTGCCTCACTGTTTGTCTTTATGCTTTCACTTCAACACCTCAGCAGCTAAGAAGTTTATGTAGGACTGTAATAACCTTTAAAAAACGTTGCTTTAGTTTGCATTCATTACTTTAGGTGAAATCAGTGAAGAAGAATATAATTATAAAACATTAATGAAAAGGCCTAATGCTAATGTATTAGAAAGAAAACAGGATGGAACGTCAGGTGGCTCACCCTTCGTCTTTCTTTGTTGCTGACAAGAGGTGGGCTACCCGAACATTTCTTTGTTCCGTTTGTTTTCTTTACAGTGGGCCTTTCATTACTGTTTTATATTCCTCTTCACTAGTTATCGGCCTACTGCATTTGTCTTCCTTTTTGTCACTTTTAGTGAGATCAGCCTTGTTGTTTCCTATGTTAACGGCCCTTTTCTATCCTACCAGGTGAATCTCATGGAAAACTTCAAAATTTCCACCTCAAGAGACTTCAGGATCAATGCCGAAAAGGTCACAAAGGTTGTAGAAAAGGGCGTGTCATCAGATGACGAGAGCGGCAATGAGGGTGATGACGATGGCAATGAAGCAGACGAAGATCAGGTGAGGACTTGAACGGGGACTCAGTAGTCCATAGGCAAGGTGTCGGCATATCGACCAAAAGATTGTGGGCTCAAAATCCCTGAGGGTTGAAAACATTTCTCATGTTTTTTTCCGAGCAATCAGATCATAACTTACACATTGTTTGTAATGTTAGTAACAACAGAGAATAGGGTTTCAGTTTATATCAAGCCAACCAATAGGTTTTCAGTGCTTTGGAATGTGACCTAATGTCAATTTTATTATCAGTGTTAAAAAAAAAGAAGACTGAAAGGCAGACCTTGGAGAAAGTTGAAAGAAGATATAAAAGAGGCACTGGAGCAAAGAAAGTTAACATCACAGAAGGAAACCGAAAATGTCAGGACAGGGTAGCCTGGAGACTGATTATTCCAGGCATCTAAATCTATACACTGGAAGGTGGAATGGGAACTAATAAAGAAAGAAAGACAGTATCAAAACAGTTCACTTCATGAAACCTTTTTACAACATTTTCACGATGAAGCAATAATTTTTTTCCATCTTTCCACTTCACTTGAAATGGCTAGTAGGTGACCACACCCACTCTTGCTGTCAGTGACAGCTGCTCAAGTTCTTTAAGATTTTGATATTTGAGATGAAGATGTGTTAGAATTTCATCAGAATTGCCCAGATTGTGACTTACAACTCAGAAAGTGTTTCTGGTGAAGGTGAAGTGGACACTTGTGGTAATGTTGATTTAGATTTAATGAAAGTGCAGGAAGGTTTGAAGTTCAGGAGGTTCAGAGTTCAAAGGGTTAAAAAGATCAGATTGTGTTTTTGTTGAGGTCTGATGTTTTTATTTTACATAGCTCATCTGCCAACCAGTACGTTTTTATGGCCTTGAGTCTGTATGTCTGTATTTACCTTGAAAAGTATGTTTATGAGGGTTAGCTGTATTAATAAAAGAAAAAGAATCTCTTAATGTTAACGGCATAGACAGAGAAGTTTAGGTGAATGTCTGGAGGTGTCATTTTGAGTTTGCAAAACTACCGTTACACTTTGACATAGAGGCTAGCCATCGGCAGATTTTTTTTTGTTATTTACCTTCAAGGGGCCTAATGCAAGTTGAATTATCAATGTTTTTTGGAATATTACGGGCCGTCGTGCAAGTGAGAGTTAGTCTGTGCGGTCAGAGTCTGTTTTTTTCGATTTGAAAAGGTTGGCAGCTATGTGATCACATTTGTAAGTTATTCATTTTCAAGTACTTAGTCTCACATTTATTACCTACTGGATTTTTGTAGTTAGTTTCCACAAGTAAAGTCACCTTTAAAGAATTAAATAAGTCTTTAAGTAAATAATACAGGCCTATAAAGAACTATGAGTAACTCAGCATTTGCCATGAAATCATTTGTAGATCTAAAGGTCAGTGTAGATTTTCTCCTTTCATGATTTCATTACGACATTTTCATCCACAGTAAATTAATCAGTGGAAAATGAGTAAAGTTCCATCAGGGCCATTTACGATCCATAGAGCTGGAGCTTATCCCAGTTTTTATGGTGTGAAGTTGAACAGGTGATAATAATATCTCCTAGACAGGACGCTAATCTGACACAGGTTATTATTCCCAAGCTACTGCTTGTACTCATTTGCACCTGGGTCGAGTGGGAAAACGTGTGTTACGTCTCTTTCCCAAGGAACACTACGTCAGATCTAGCTTTGCTAAGATTTCAACCTGAGATCTCATGCTCCCAAGTCCTGCAGCCTAACTACTCGGCCATTGGAGCCACTGAAAAATGAGTATTAAAGATTAAGATGGATTTCTAGTGGGTATCCCTGCACAAGTGTAGACTCATCGACTGTACATCACTTTACCTCCCAGCAGGCCATTTCATTCAAGGTTCTTCTCAACTACCTGGGAGCATAAAGTACATAAGCCTGTTAGGCGCTTTGACTTAACATTCTGGCAAGATCTTTCTCTACCTATAGCTGGATACTCATTCACACCTGAGTAAAGCAGAGTGAAATATCTTTCTTAAGCATACGTCGTGAAAAAACCCTGCCTGATTGTGATTACAAGCTCACACTCACAGCACTACGATTCAGCTACAACGCCTTGGATATTGGATATGAAAGTGTCCAGGAAAGAATCTGATTACCCAAAGGCCTTGGTTTCATCATGGTGAATTTCAAATGCTTTGATTGAGGGGGTTTACAATTTCCTATCATTATATTCTTTCTTCTTATCTTCTAAAATATTCATAATACTATTTTTCTTTTTTTGATCAAATAAGGATGAAAACGCGGAGAGCATTTCTGATGACAGCGAAGAAGAAAATCAGAGGCCAGGAGATGGAGATGAAGTTCCAGTCAATGAAGATGATGTAAAGTCATCTGAGCCTGTCGCTAAAAAATCAAAGCTTTCATCCAGGAAGAAGTGAATTAACTCGTGATGTTTTTACAAATTCCGGTGGATTTGTATTTAATCCGCTGGATGATAACTTACTACGGTAACACTCTTGACGTTAACTAGAGAAATAATCTTATTGAGCTTTGGTTTCAATAAATGTTGCGATGTAGTTGGTTTCAACCATTTCTTTAGACTAGAGGGTGGGTGATGGAAAATATTAAAGTTGTACGACTTTTCTGTGCTCTGGCCTACCCCACTTTAAAATTTGTCTTGGATATTTTGTTGTACAATAGAATAGTGAAAATTGTAACCACTGGACTGAGGGATGAGGGTAAGTAAATTGCATAACAATGGTAACAGGCTACTCTTTCTTGATATTGAACCAAGATTTGCAATTAAGTATTAAGCGGTCCCCCAGCATCCTTATTCAAAATCCTGATCGTTGTGGAAATGGACTTGCATCTTGAGTTGAGACTAGACTTTTAGATCTTGATGTAAAATTTGATTTCTCGCGTCAGTGCAGTCAATCTTTTACGGAAATAAAACAAGATCTAGATATAGATAGACCTTGCACTTAGATTCCTTAATTTTAGATCTAAATCTAGTTTACCAGAATCTAAGAAGCCCCATGAATAGTAAAAGTTCATAAATTTATTATTATGTGCTATTCAAGTCGAAAGTTGCAGGAAGGAAATGATCCAGAGCTATTTACTTAAAAAAAAAAAAATTGTTATCATGAATATGTCTTTCACCTGAGATCACTACGTATGGTGAACGGGGTAATTTTCAATTGTTTTGTACCGTCTTAGATAAAGATTTGTTTTTTTCCAAGTATATGAAACAATGTTTATTGGTATAACGGTGAATGACCAATGCTAGAAGAGGAACAGACAGTGCAACACAAATATAAAGGTACATTGTATTCGGAGAAATTAATGCTGTAAATTTCTTGTATATTTTGCATTGTAAATGTTTTAAGATGGTTTAAATTTAATTCTGTGTTTTTGTTTTAATTTAATCCATTACTTGCTAATATGCTTGTACTATAGAAAACATCCTGGTATACCTGTACAAAGTATATAATATATGAAAACACCTCAATTCGGAGGTCATTCCTACTTATGTTGCATGTTTTCCATATTGAGAGAGCAGTGAAATTTATTTTTGACTTTGAATTTGAATTTGATTTTTGACAATGAATAAATATCCCTTACATCAGCAACATGCAGATTTGCAATTTTGTATTTATTTGAAATTTGAAATTGAAAGCATCATTTTTAGAAATATATTTGATTTTTATTGATTCAATCAACACATGTATAATCAAACTTGCACAATAAAATATAAAGCGTGAAAGTATCACAATAGGTATAAATATATTTTTTCGAAATGAATTGTATAATAAACTTGCAAAACATTGAAAGTCAAAATCATTTGGCAAATTTCTCACTTCACACTAGAAATATGTAATAGAAAACCTAGAAATGATGAAAATGTCATTTGAGTTAGACAATCAGTTTCAATCAATGTGAAAGTAAATTGAAAGGAAATGACCATGTTTCATTTATCAGCCACATATTTTTAAGAGGTCTCCACTTCATATATATATATTTATAGTGGTAATTCATATACAAACCCATACGCATATATACACTTTTACTCTCTCATTCTCATACACACACATCTACACACACACACACACGCGTACACTCAAAAACATAATCCCACCAGATGATTAATATCCCTACCTATACATGTGTAATCGATTAATCGCTTTAAACAGCCGTATAAAAACGTGTGTTTATTGATCAAGCCTAACAACTGATTTGCGTGATTAGCAGGATTACTTATACATTTACCATGAATCTTTACTCCTTGATATATGAAGCACAGACAATAATGATATATTTAAATTGTTAAGAGTGCTTATATCGTTTTGTCATTGTATTGCTGTATAAACTTGTTTTCTATGTGTAAATTTGTGCATGAATTAAAAAGTGAGCATCTTACTGTGTGGGTGTGAGAGAATTTACCTGTAGACTTTAGTCAACCGTCTTCTTATCTCTCTGATTCGCTCTTCCTTGGTTTTAATGGCCGACTGGGAGGCCATGACATTGGTTATAGTCATGTTGAGTTCAGCTGTCACTGCCTGAAACGGTAAAATGGGAAATTATACTTTCATTGTGGCCAAGCAATATGTTTTTGTGGCTTTGAGTTTGAGTCAGTAAGACTATTTACCTTGAAAAGTATGTACGTGTATATGAGATGAGGGTTAACTGTTAAAAAAACCCAACCCTATGTTAACAACAGAGACAGAGATTTAAGTGAAATTATGAGCCGCCATTCCGAGTTAGCAAGACTTACTTCGCCAAAAAGGCCAGCGATTGGCACATTTTTTGTTTATTTACCTTCGAAGGGTTAATTCAAGTTAAATTATCAATGATTTCTGCCGTTCTTAATACATGTATTTCTATATGCACATACACCCCAAGCCTCGTGAACTACTTTCAACAGATTCTTAACAGCAATATTCCCCATAAAAGTGCCTATTGTGTTCTGTCTTCTTAAAAATATTGAAACTGATATGTGTGCAATACTGAATTCATCTGTGAAAACCACCGTCTTCACAACCACTACATTATAACAACCGCCACTTTTCTCCTAACCCTCCGATTTCATTTCAATCTTAAATCTGTCGCATAAGGTTCTTATCGGTGATGCAAGATGTGCGTGATAAGAGTAAATGTAAAAGAAATGAAATGTTCTTAGCACATGAAATGACAGTTGGAAATGCAGTGAATGTTCAAATTAGTACATGAAATGACAGTTGGAACAGGCAGTGCTGTGAATTTAGATCTATGCTTAGTGGTTTGAAGACTAGGCCTAGATCAACTAAATTTAGATCTATGCTTAGTGGTTTGGTTAAGACTAGGCCTAGATCAGCTAAATTTAGATCTATGCTTAGTGGTTTGGTTAAGACTAGGCCTACTAAATTTAGATCTAGGCTTAGTGGTTTGGTTAAGACTAGGCCTAGATCAGCTAAATTTAGATCTATGCTTAGTGGTTTGGTTAAGACTAGGCCTAGATCAACTAAATTTAGATCTATGATCTATGCTTAGTGGTTTGGTTAAGACTAGGCCTAGATCAACTAAATTTAGATCTTATGCTTTGGTAGTGGTTTGGTTAAGATCTAACCTAGAAGACTAGGCCTAGATCAATTAAATTTAGATCTATGGTTTGGTTAAGACTTAGTGGTTTGGTTAAGGCTAGGCCTAGATCAGCTAAATTTAGATCTAACCTTAGTGGTTTGGTTATTAGATCAACTAAATTTAGATCTAACCTTAGATCTATTTAGATCTTAGTGGTTTGGTTATGACTAGGCCTAGATCAACTAAATTTATATCTATGCTTAGTGGTTTGGTAAGACTATTAAATTTATATCTATGCTTAGTGGTTTGGTAAGACTCCTAGATCAGCTTCTAGATCTATGCTTAGTGGTTTGGTTAAGGCTAGGCCTAGATCAACTAAATTTAGATCTATGCTTAGTGGTTTGGTCTAACCTAAGATCTAGGCCTAGATTTGGTTAACTAAATTTAGATCTAGCTAGGCTTAGTGGTTTGGTTAAGACTAGGCCTAGATCAACTAAATGATTTGGTGGTTTGGTTAAGACTAGGCCTAGATTAACTAAATTTAGATCTAGTGGTTAGTGTTGGACTTAAATTTAGATGGTTTGGAGTTAAGACTAGGTAGATTAACTAAATTTAGATCTATGCTTAGTGGTTTGGTTAAGACTAGGTCTAGATCAACTAAATTTAGATCTATGCTTAGTGGTTTGGTTAAGGCTAGGCCTAGATCAACTAAATTTAGATCTAGCCTTAGTGGTTTGGTTAAGGCTAGGCCTATATTAACTAAATACTAAATTTAGATCTAGCCTTAGTGGTTTGGTTAAGGCTAGGCCTAGGTTGGCAGGATGAACTGAGCAATATGCGTGTGTGTATATATATTCACCGGTTTGACGTAATCAAAAGAAATGTCCTTCTACTTCTATTCTACTCTGTTGGTGTCTCTGTTGTAATTTGCTTGATTGGACCTTGTTCCTGAATGCATCGATTTAAAATTTGAAATTGAGAAGCTTAAGCTCCAAAGGAAAATACTTGCACTGAAAGATTCTTGGCATCTGCTGATGCGTTTGACTGATTAATTTCATCGACTGTCTTGGCAATCTTGTTCTCTTTAACTTTAAACATATGTCACTTTCTTTTATGATCGTTGAAATAATAAAGTTCTTGAGCAGTGCTGATCATGACACTGGCTGTCAATTTAGTACTGTCATCATAAATGTTGTTTAGTTTCGTTTCAAAATTTGTGCCCATAGAAACAGTCAATTTTCTCAGAAACCACTATACATTCAGCGTTGGTTCTCTTGCATGCAGTGTTAGAATTCCTATGACGTTGTAAATCTCAACAACAAAAGAAGTCTAGCATTTACTATTCTCTCAAAGCGAAAAATTCCTCTGATGTTTACCTCATTTTTAAATTAAGAGATGATGAATTGAAGAATGTTAACGGTTTGACTTCAATATCACACTGTCCCAGTGGGGCAGCATAGGGCTTATAAGGAGAATGTCTGGCAAATTATTGAATAGCATTGTTATACCACATTATTGTATCTTTAAGTACAAAAATAAAAAATCAAAGTTGAATAGGTTGGTGAAAAGTTAATGTGCAATTGCAATGCTTCTGATTGTAACAATTTTGCAATGCAAATCCATGAGGTAAAGATAGTATGTCTGATATACACAAGAATGAAATGAATGACTTCTGCATGAATAAAATAACGACACGTCTGAGAGATTCAAGCTTTGTGATATCATTGGTGTGTCCATTTGAGACTATGAATTTATTGAACTGAACTCATGGATGTCTTGGTTAAAACGTGTTGAGACATGAACATTGATTTTACTGTACTGTAATTCAACCCAGTGTTATTACATTTTTTTTATATAGCATAAAGAAACAAACTTTAAAAATATTCAATTCTTAAGGAGCAAAACAATATGCTTTAACATCATGTAGAATTTAAGCCTTCATGCATATTTTCATTTCATTTTATCCGTGATTTAGTTTAACTTTGGTTTAAGAGGTACAGGGCCATTTCTAAGGGCATGAGTTTTGGAACGAACTAGTGTGAAGTATGTGCATTCACTATTCAAATGTTTGATTCAAAATATCGACAAAGCAGTGATGCGGTGGACTAGGACAAAGATTATTAGTTATTTGTTGTATAATAATAGTTGATACTGGTAATGCAACTACCACTTGTGAATTTAGTAGAAAGAATCGGTCATGATCGACACAGAACATTCTGGCCAAAATAGTGTTCACCTATGGTTGTTTTTACTATTTGGCCAACCTGTCACCTAAATAGGCACCTTTTGTATTTATAAGGTTGGCAGCTATACACATAGTATATGAAATTCTAGCGGCAACATAATTTTTACGCCAAAATGTCGGTGTGTCCTTGCACATCGATGAGTTACCTTTAGTTCTTTTCCTTTTTGTTGGCCGCGGCTCTCTTGAAGAGAATCTTTTTCTGGAGGTCAGGCTTGGGCTTTATTTTGAACACGACCAGTTGGAACTTGTGCATGGAAATGGCTTGCTCGAGGAGAGTCTCTTCTAGACAGACACATTCTCCGGTCTTCGTTATCAGCCTCTTTGTCAGAGTTTGAACTTTGAGTTGGATCTCGTATTGAGACGGATCTCTGTCCTAGAAATGGATAAAGACACGATGGTGATGATGTGGAACGCAAAAATGTGATCACAGTCTGAACTGGGCTAAGTACTATTACTATTAGTATTGAATTGAACTTTGAACCCATCCACTGTGTTGCGTTGGTAGTCAAATGGTTAGGCGGCCAGACTTTGAATCGTGAGAACATGGGACTTGAACTGTGTCAAGGCAAACCATGGACTCAACACTATAGCAGATCTGATATATGAAGGAAAATATAAGCGGCTGAAATACGATGACACCGAAGACTTCTAAACATGTTCTATACAGATCGCATCAACAATGAAGAAGTGAAGAGGAGAGTGCTGCAATACACCAAATACTATGTGGGTCTACTGGCAGTTCTAAAGAAAAGGAAGTTGATTTGTTACGGCCATATTAGAAGATCAAAATGACCTTTCCAAGCTCATCTTACACTTACAGGGCACCACGGAGGGAACAAGGAGGAAAGAAAGACAAAGAAAGAGATGGGAAGTCAACATCAATGAATCGACAGGGAAGACCTTTGTCCACAACCAGACCCTGGCTCAATGACCGAGAAAGACGGAAGAGACTATTGCGACAGTCCATAATGCAGTTCCCCTACGCCTATACGGGACACGCAAGATGTGCAAATGAGAATGCTGTTGCTAGTGATAGTGATAGCTCCAATGTTGTGTATCTTGAATTCACACATTTCCCGACTCAACTCGGAGCAAATGAGTCAAATCAGGCCGCTAATGATTGTCACACGTTCCGCTTCATGTTGTTACAAACCGGGATACGCTCCGGTTCTATGGGACATTAGGCCTAGAACTAGAAGGAACTCCACTTGCTACATGAGTGGCAAGACCACGAATATCTTGTTCCTTTCATTGAAATGTACTCCGTTTACCATATGCGGTAATCTCAAGGTGAACGAAGATGAAAAACTGCAAAATGGAAGATGAGTGAAAGTGAAAGTGAAAGAGTGAATGCAAAGAAGTCTTTAGTCCAAGTCCAATGAGGCAAAACGACAACGGACGATAAACTGAAAAATGACATGTCGACTTCCGTTAACATGATACATGTAATGATGTATTACATGTATTACCCACTGATTACATTGCTCAAAACAAAAACGTGTTACTGTTAGTGTTATATTTGGGTTTTTCTTTTGGTGTTGATTTGGTGGTACAATTTACGATTACAATGAATTCGTTGGGCAGTTGGCGGGGGCTACTATTGGTAGTGGTAGTGGTAGGTTCCGCTTCTTTCCTTTCACTCTTTCACCTATCTGTTTTCTGTCTGTTTGTAGGAAAAGTAGGAAAATAGGACAGAAGAGCGAATCATGTCATGATAGTGATAGATAAAACTTGTGTGTACATGTGTGTAAGTCCACAACAACATTGTTGTTACTCACCAGCTTGTATTTCAATGGAGCCACGCTGACATCGGGAATGTACTTGGTTTCCAGACTCATGAGTTCGGCTCTTTGGACGATCACTTGTTTGCATGCCCGTAACAGGTCACGCCTTTGTTTCGTGTGGCAGCAGTAGCGTTAGTGGACACGTGGACAGGGACGGAGGAGTGGGGAACGAGACGATTTGATTTGATTTTTTTACCCACATCCATAACTAAGGTGATCTCGGGTTTTTTTTGTAGGATTGTATTAATTAAACAGCCAAGGGATGTTTAACATGCACAGAGTATTGTGAATGTGATCTGTACACGGAACCTCCTTTTTATTGTCCGTCTCTGATGGGACTAGGTGTCGATCCACCTACCTGGACCAGAGGGGTAGATTTTACTCGAAAAAACTTGAGGAAAATGTTCAACCGTTGGCGGGGCTCGAACCCACTATCTTTTGGTCGAGGCCGACACATTGCCTGTGGACTACTGAATCTCTAGGAAGGAGAAAAGTGAAGGGGGAAAAGTTTCTGGAAAATCTGTTAAATCTACATTTCTTTAAGAATTTTTTTTTTTACTTAGCAACAGGACGGATAAAGATAAAGATGGATATATACTGTCCGTATCCCCTCTGAAGTGCGGGCTCACCGACTGTACATCATTTATCTATCCCTTACCTACCTATGGCTGGGTACTCATTCCCGTCTGAGTCGAGTGGGGATGAAGAGTGAAATACCATTCATAAGAGTACAACGTCATGGGAAAAAACCCAACCCACCTGGGTCAGCCAAGGGTTTTGAACCATGGCGGTAGTGATTACATACTCACCAAACCATGGTTTTAAACTATAGCGGTAGTGATTACAAACTCACAACACCATGGTTTTAAACTATAGCGGTAGTGATTACAAACTCACAACACCATGGTTTTAAACTATAGCGGTAGTGATTACATACTCACAACACCATGGTTTTAAACTATAGCGGTAGTGATTACATACTCACAACACCATGGTTTTAAACTATAGCGGTAGTGATTACAAACTCACAACACCATGGTTTTAAACTATAGCGGTAGTGATTACAAACTCACAACACCATGGTTTTAAACTATAGCGGTAGTGATTACAATTACACTCACAACACCATGGTTTTAAACTATAGCGGTAGTGATTACACATTAACACTACTCACACACCATGGTTTTAAACTATAGCGGTAGTGATTACAATTACACACTCACAACACCATGGTTTTAAACTATAGCGGTAGTGATTACAATTACACACTCACAACACCATGGTTTTAAACTATAGCGGTAGTGATTACAAACTCACAACACCATGGTTTTAAACTATAGCGGTAGTGATTACATACTCACAACACCATGGTTTTAAACTATAGCGGTAGTGATTACACACTAACAACACCATGGTTTTAAACTATAGCGGTAGTGATTACACACTCACAACACCATGGTTTTAAACTATAGCGGTAGTGATTACACACTCACAACACCATGGTTTTAAACTATAGCGGTAGTGATTACAAACTCACAACACCATGGTTTTAAACTATAGCGGTAGTGATTACAAACTCACAACACCATGGTTTTAAACTATAGCGGTAGTGATTACAATTACACTCACAACACCATGGTTTTAAACTATAGCGGTAGTGATTACATACTCACAACACCATGGTTTTAAACTATAGCGGTAGTGATTACACACTCTCAACACAATGGTTTTAAACTATAGCGGTAGTGATTACACTCACAACACCATGGTTTTAAACTATAGCGGTAGTGATTACACTCACAACACCATGGTTTTAAACTATAGCGGTAGTGATTACACTCACAACACCATGGTTTTAAACTATAGCGGTAGTGATTACACACTCACAACACTATGGTTTTAAACTATAGCGGTAGTGATTACACACAAACACCATGGTTTTAAACTATAGCGGTAGTGATTACACACTAACAACACCAGGGTTTTAAACTATAGCGGTAGTGATTACACAACACCAGGGTTTTAAACTAGCGGTAGTGATTACACACTAACAACAACAGGTTTTAAACTATAGCGGTAGTGATTACACACTAACAACACCAGGGTTTTAAACTATAGCCACTAACAACACCAGGTTTTAAACTATAGCGGTAGTGATTACACTCACAATACCAGGGTTTTAAACTAAGCGGTAGTGATTACACACAAACACCATGGTTTTAAACTATAGCGGTAGTGATTACACACTCACAACACCATGGTTTTAAACTATAGCGGTAGTGATTACAATTACACACTCACAACACAATGGTTTTAAACTATAGCGGTAGTGATTACACTCATAACACCATGGTTTAGAACTATAGCGGTAGTGATTACACACTAACAACACTAGGGTTTTAAACCATTGCAGTAGTGATTACAAACTCTCAACATCATGGTTTTGCTATGACTATGACGCTTCTGAAGCAAAAATCCTATACGTTTTGTATTCGTGATGAAAGTCAAGTTTTAGTCATCAATTTGAATAAGCAATACTTCTAATTTTAACAATTTTACGATGCATATCCATAATGAAAAGATAGTATTATGGTCTAATATATATACAAGAGTGAAAATTGTGACCACTACTTGAATGAAAAAACATCGCCTTTGAGAGATTCAAGCTTCGTGATACCAACCATTGGTGTATCTGTGTGAGACTGTGATTGTGAAATTACTAAACTAAACTCACACATTTCTTGGTCGTAACGTGTTATGACACTTTTTTTGACACGAACATTGGTTTTATAGCGAGTGTTAAACGAGTCAAAACACATCGTGTAAATTTAGTACTGTCATTCAACTAAATATTAACCCCGAGTGTTCATACCATTTTTCATAGAGCTTGAAGGAATGAAAAAAAAGTTGCTTTAAGGCCATTACGGCCTATAGAGCCAGGGCATATCCCAGTTTCTGTATCGTGAATGGGAACAGGTGACAGTAATAACCACCTTGACAGGACGCTAGTCTGACGCATGTTTCTACCTCGAACCTAGTCCTTGTACCCATTTTTCTTCTCCGATACAAGTGAAACAAACTTATTATAAAGAGCATTGTGTGTATTAATCACTACTACGTTACATTTTGCGAGACAGCAGGACTGAAGTAGTTGACAGGCCAGTGCTCTCTGGAATGAAGCGCGACATGGACAAGAAAGAGGGGAATAAGTAATTCATGACAGTCAAGGGTTAGTGCGCGGCTGGTGATAGTGAAAGGCGCAGGGTACTCTCGTTCTTACCGTAAACTCTCCACAGCCTAGCTACACTTCTCGGCATTACCGTAAACTCTTCACAGACTGGCTATACTTCTCGGGCTTACCGTTAACTCTCTAAATACTGGCTACATTTCTCAGCCTTGCCGTAAACTTTCCACGGACTGTGTACGCTTCTCGGCCTCACTCTAAACTTTCAACAGACTGGTTACGCTTCTAGACCTCACCATAAACTCTCCACAGACTCACTGCACTTCTCAGCCTTATCGTAAACTCTCCACACACTGGCTACACTTTTCGACCTTACCATAAACTCTCCACAGACAGGCCGCACTTCTCAGCCTTAACGTAAACTCTCCACAGATTGGCTACACGTCTAGGCCTCATCCTAGGCTGGCTGCACTTCTCGGCCTTACTGTAAACTCTCTACAGACTGGCTACGCTTCAAGGCCTAACCCTAAACTCTCCACAGACTATCTGCACTTCTCTGCCTTAACGTAAACTCTCCATAGACTGGCTACACTTCTCGGCCTTACCGTAAACTCTTTACAGACTGGTTACACTTCTCGACCTTACCATTAACTCTCTACAGACTGGCCACACTTCTCGACCTTGCGGTAAACTCTCCACTCTCTCCACAGACTGACTGCACTTTTCAGCCTTACCGTAAACTCTCCACACACTGCCTACATTTCTTGACCTTACTGAAACTCTCCTAAGACAGGCCGCACTTTTCAGCCTTTACGTTAACTCTCCACAGATTGGCTACGCATCTAGGCCTTATCCTAGACGTGCTGCACTTCTCGGCCTTACTGTAAACTCTCTACATGCTGGCTACGCTTCTAGGCTTCACCTTAAACTCTCCACAGACTGGCTACACTTCTCGGCCTTACCATAAACTCTCCACAGACTGGCTACACTTCTCGGCCTTACCATAAACTCTCCACGGACTGGTTACACTTCTCGGCCTTACCATAAACTTTCCACAGACTGGCTACACTTCTCCGCCTTACAGTTAACTCTCCACAGACTGGGTACACTTGTTGGCCTTACTGCAAACTCTACAGAGACTGGCCGCACTTCTCGGCCTTACTGTAAACTCTCCACAGACTGGCTACACTTCTCAGCCTTACAGTTAACTCTTCACAGACTGGCTACACTTCTCAGTCTTACTGTAAACTCTCCACAGGCTGACCACACTTCTCGGCCTTACCGTAAACTCCCCACAGACTGGCCACATTTCTTAACCTCACCCTAAACTCTTCAAAGACTGGCCGCACATCTTGACTTTACCGTAAATTCTCCATGGCTACACTTCTCGACGTTACTGTAAACTCTTCACAGACTGGCTACATTTCTTGGCATTACAGTAAACTCTCCACAGACCGGTTACATTTCTCGGCCTTACTGCAAACTCTCCACAGACTGGCCACACTTTTCGGCCTTACCGTAAACTCTTCACAGACTGGCTACACTTCTCAGCCTTACCGTAAACTCTCCACAGACAGGTCACATTTCTCTGCCTTACCGTAAACTGTCCACAGGCTGGCCACATGTCTCGGCCTTACTATAAACTCTCCACAGACTCACTACACTTCTTGGCCTTACCGTAAACTCTCCACAGACTTGACATGCTTCTCGACCTGCCTGATCTTCCACCTCAGCCGGTAAATGCCTTTCTTCATGACGTTAAGGTCGTAGTTCAAGTTGGCGTGAGCCAAAAGGGCGTCTTGATGTTTCTGCTTGATTGCATCGGTTTTTATGACAACCAAGGCCAGCTCCGTCTTTTTCTGTATCAGGGTGCTACACAGCAAATTGCGCTGGTACGTTAGCTGAAGGCAGGCAATAGGCAAAGACCTAGTTCAAGTTCAACTTAATTTGGGTTGTTTTTTCTAAAGGAAATTTGTCTTGGTTTACGATTTTCTTCAAATATTTTGATAAAACACTATATACCATATAATATTTTATTATGTATATATAAAACTCAAGGGTCAAGAGAATATGTACACCACGTAAAGAATATCATAATAAATGGACAAATAAGATACCGACGTACTCGCACACTCATACGTACACACATTGTCATGGTCGTCAATTTAAGTATTTTATCCAGTGATGAAGTTAAAAAGCATTAAAATGCAAGACAACTTTTAAACAGACTTAGTCCTAAAAGCGTTAACAAAGAGGTACCGTATGATTTTTATTAGGAACCCCCCCCCCCCCCCCAGAAAATGGGTTTAAAAGTGGACACATTTATATGTTGAGAGAACTTGGAATATGAGGACTCGAAACCAGCCCGGCAACAAACGTCTCTTGCGTCTCTTGCCAAAGCGGGGAGCCAAATTCAGACCGCACTATTTCCTAGGACCGCACCCAACTGGCCCGACATCGTAAGCGTAGTGACGTCTCTCTGCGACACTGGGTGCCTAATACTAATACTAACACAATAGTCTCACTCTCAATCCTCCAAGAGCCAGGCACGCAGTATGGAGGGCAGAAGCTGGAAATGCGGTCCCAGTCCCAGTGAGCGCAAAAGGAGGAATTCATAAGCCCTGCCCGGACAAGATCATTGGACCTGTCCGGACCCAAGACTGAACACAACCGCTCACTTCAGGTAGTGTGAAGGCGCCAGAACTTATATTATATGCACATAAACAATACTAATATTATATGCACATACACAATAATAATATTATATGCACATACACAATACTAATATTATATGCACATACACAATAATAATATTATATGCACATACACAATAATAATATTATATGCACATACACAATAATAATATTATATGCACATACACAATAATAATATTATATGCACACAATAACAATATTATATACACACACAATAATAATATTATATGCACATACACAATAATAATATTATATGCACATACACAATAACAATATTATATGCACATACACAATACTAATATTATATGCACATATACACAATAATAATATTATATGCACATACACAATAATAATATTATATGCACATACACAATACTAATATTGTATGTACATACACAATACTAATATTATATGCACATACACAATAATAATATTATATGCACATACACAATACTAATATTATATGCACACACACAATACTAATATTATATGCACATACACAATACTAATATTATATGCACATACACAATACTAATATTATATGCACATACACAATACTAATATTATATGCACATACACAATACTAATATTATATGATTAATATTATATGGCAACACAGCACAAGATCGAAGAACTAATCATTATATATACTATACATGTATAACGGAATAATAATGGAATTAATATAGGCATTTAAACCAGATCCCCATAAATTCTATATTAGCATTAGAACAAGTACAAGATGTTAATACTAATATTATATGCACATACACAATACTAATATTATATGCACATACACAATACTAATAAGTATGCACATACAAATACTAATATTATATGCACATACAATACTAATATTATATGCACACACACAAAATAATATTGTGATTACTTTTCTTACAAACATGGCAACAGAGCATTTGAACGCACTCAGATCGAAGAACTCGGAATCACACGTGTATAGAAATATACTAACTACATGTATAACGGAAGTGAGGTTCATGGAATTAATATAGGCATTTAAACCAGATCCCCATAAATTCTACAAACTATTAGCATTAGAACAAGTGCAGAAGATGTTAAGGGTGGTCGTGGAATCAAGATAGGCATTTAAACTAGACCCCCATAAATTCTACAATCTATTAGCATTAGAAGAACTACAGAAGATGTTATTGTTTAGAGTGGTCAGGGAAATAATAGATGTATTTAAACCAGATTCCCATAAATTCTACAAACCATTAGTATTAGAAGAACTACAGAAGATGTTAAGGGTGGTCGGGGAAATAATATAGGCATTTGAACCAGACCCCCATAAATTCTACAAATTATTAGTATAAAAACAAGTACAGAAGATGTTAAGGGTGGTCGTGGGCATGGTAAAATAAAAAAATAATTTAAAAAACCACTAATACCTACATACATTTATTTTTACCTACATACATTTATTCATATCTTTTGTTTAGACATAATGAACATGTCAACTTAAGAAAAGTATCTCTTTGTTAGTAACAAGTCTTATCGATATTTTGGACATAAAATGCAATGCTTACAGAGGAAAATAAATGGGAATTTTGAATTATCTCGGTATTGCCGAGATCTCATTAATTCCAGTCTCGATACAAAGAAAGAAACCCAGTTAATTTATCTGTAAATTAATTGTTAGAGGCAGCTAAGCCTTGTCAAAGGAAGATCATAAATTATTCAATTACAATATACTGGCTTACCAAGGCTATCCACCTCCCTTTCAGTCTGTTCTCATTCTGAAGTGTTTCGACTTCTTTTGACAGCAGGCGACTTTCACGTTCACAATCTGCTCTATTCTTCTGCATTTGGTCAATTTCGTTTCTGACAGCAGAGTTTTCATTTGCCTTCGTGGCCCTCCATTTCTCTATCTGCAGTTGTTCATCTTTTTGAAGCTGATTTCGAGAGAAGGGGACATGTTTCTTTTTAACTCACGTACGAAAATGTAAAAATTATGCGTGCACACTCTACCAATGAGTACAAGTTAACAAGGATCTACACTGCATTACTGGCAGCACTATAATAATAATAATAATAATAATAATAATAATAATAATAATAATAATAATAATAATAATAATAATAATAATAATAATAATAATATAATAATAATAATAATAATAATAATAATAATAATAATAATAATGATAATAATAATAATAATAATAATAATGATAATAATAATAATAATAATAATAATGATAATAATAATAATAATAATAATAATAATAATAATAATAATAATAATAATAATAATAATAATAATAATAATAATAATAATTGCCAAAGTATCATCAGCATCGTTGTCCTGAATGTTGTTATCATCATCAAAATTATTTATCCGCAACTGAGCTTATCATTAATATCATCATCTTCAGCATCACTCTCTTCTTCCATCACCAACAGATGCATCATTTATTCCATTTACATTATCCACCTCCTTCTAATCTTTCTTTTTTCTTTTTCTTTTCTTCTTCTCTTCTTCTTCCTCCTTCTTCTTCCTCTTCTTCTTGTTTTTGTTCTTCATCTTCTTCTTCAAAGCTTTTTATTTCTTTTGTTAACTAATTTTCTTTATAATATAAGACAGAAGATCTATTTTTAAAACCCCCACCCGTGCCCCCAACCACCACCCCCACAAATTCATTGCTAGAGTTTTTAAAATTAGATAATGGTTATTCTATTTGAGTAATTTAAAATACAGATAGTAAGATAAACATATTGGTAGATAGATACATGATTAGATGTACATAGATGAACATAGATATATATATATATATATATATATATATATATATATATATATATATATATATATATATATATATATATATATATATATATATATATATATATATATATATATATATATATATATATATATATATATTATATATGTATGTATATATATATATATATATATATATATATATATATATATATATATATATATATATATATATATATATATATATATATATATATAATATACAAGTATATATATATATTATTATATGTATGTGTGTGTGTATATATATATATATAATATATATGTATATTGATAGACAGTGTGATATAGAGACTTGTAGATACATCAGTAGATAAATACTTTATGTAAATCATAGATTTAGATTGATGGATCGAAAATAAGAACCGATAGAAATGGGAGCTGTCGAATGTGATGGTGAAAAAAAAAAAGAATAATGCACGCAGGAACAAATCGCACATCATCATAACATTCATCAAACATTTTCTTTCCTTCTCTATCAGTTCCCATTCTACATTTCAGTGTATGGGTTCAGATGCCTGAGATGAACTTTCTCCAGGATGCCCTGTCCTGGCATTTTCTGTTTCCTTTCAAAAATGTTAAATTTCTTTCTTCAATGCCTCTTTTATATCTTCTTCCCACTTTCTCCGAGGTCTGCCTTTGGTCTTTTACCTTGGGCTTTAGTACAGTATACTGATTTAGCTATTCTATTGTCAGGCATTCTGTTTACATGCCCAAACCATCTCAATTGATTTATTTCTATCTTATTTTTATGCCATCTGCTTTGGTTTGATCTCTTATTGTTGTGTTTCTGATTTTGTCTCTTTTACTTTTCCCTACTGCTCTTCTTAGATATTTCATTTCAGCTGCCTGTACTCTACTGTATTTTCTACTGTCTAAGGTCCAAGTTTCGCTGCCATATAGGAGAGTAGGACAATAAACAAAAACATGAAACCAAAGACATCAAACAGCGGTTTTCCCCTGTTCACAAACTATTATTTGTACTTTCATCCCATTCCCCGACACTGCCTCCCAATCCTGACAACCCCCCCACCGCTCCCTCCCCCACCCCACCTTCTCCTGTTCCAAAAAAACTAAACAAAATCCCAACCCTTCTTTTTACAATTAAACCAGAACTGATAACAACAATGAACACAATGAAGATAGATGTAACAATTTTTACAAGAACAGCTGCAACAAACTTGAAAATGTAAATACCGTCCTCACCCCAGCTCCATCCTTATTAAAAAAAAAGAAAAAAAAAAAAGAAAAGAAAAACATAAAATGAAACCCCCCCCCCCCCCCCCCCCCCCCAAAAAAAAAAAAAAAAACAACAACAAAAAAACAAAAAAAACAAAAAACAACAAAAAAACAAAAAAAACAACAACAACAAAACAAAAACAATAACGACAAAACAACCCCCCCCCCAAACCCCCAACCCCCCAAAAAACAAACAACCCCAAACAAACCCGAATCAAAAACAAATAAAAAACAAACAAAGCAACCAAAGCTGCACTTACTCCGCACATAATAAATATATAATTAAAGAAAGAAATTACCAAATATGTGAATAAATAATTGAATAGATAAATAAATAAATAATAAATAGATAAAAGATGAATGAATAAATACATCACTAAATCTATACATAAATAAATACATAAATAAATGAATGAATGAATGAATGAATAATAGATGCAGACAAATCACTGACCAAATAGATCCTTAAATAAACTTATTGAATATTGAATACATAAATAAATAAATGAATACATAGATAAATGAATAAACAATGTGTCATACCTTGCCATCAGCAGAAAGCTCACTGATACGCTCTGAAATTCCTTTCAGCTCCATATTATGAATCTTTTGCTTGCATTGATAGTCGGTGATTGTATCCTGTACGGTAAAACAAATGACTCAACAAAATCAAAACAAAATTAATGTATACTAGGCACAGAAAAAACAACAACTGTGCAGCTGTTCGATGTGCATTTACTTATTGATCACTTACTGATACGGAAGCTAGCGAAATGAAAATTTTCACGACGAAACTTTGGTTAATTGGTGAAATGACTGACGACACGGGTTTTGATGTCAAAGTTGACTTCAATTGTTATTTGTTGTAAGTTGTTTCTTCCGCAATAGAATTTATGTGAAGTTGAACAATGCACCCGCACAGTTTCTTGTTTTTGTTGTTGTTGTTGTTGTTGTTGCCGAGTATAGATCTAACAACAAAGAGTTGATATCAAAGCTCTGTATACAAGCTCACAGCTCAACTTTATCCATCTGGTTTCTCAGATATGGAGAAAGACCCATTTCCAGGAAGAACAGATTATGTCATATCCTATTTAAGCATTTTATGCTGTGATAACATCATTTTGAAATGTTCCATGATCTTAGAAAACCCTTAGCTAAAGTTAACGATGGCGGCAAACTGTTTAGCTGATGGATTTTTTAACTTGTTGAACGTAGGCAAAATTTAATGAAAGCTTGTTTCCCTTTCTTGGACAAACCCCGAAAAGACTCCCCCCCCCCCCCCACATAATATTATCTACTTACTCTACTTCCCTTTAGTTTTTCTTTTTCTGTCTTCCTATACGGCAAGGTGTCAAGGGAAATGCAATTGCCGGACGTGGGCCAGGTGTGTTGCCTTTTTGATCGACGTGTTATTCTTTTGGAGTAATTGGAGGGTCTCTTTGACACCATTGATCCATCTTTTCCCTGGTCTTCCTTTTGTTTTGAGTCCATTAAACTTTACTTCATGTTGTAGGCCTTTGAGGCTGGCTGTTGTAGCCCCATTCTCATGTTGTGTCCACACCATTTGACTTTTTGTCTCTCAATGCATTGCATGTTTGATTCGATGCTCACCTTTTGTCTTATGTCTTCATTTCTTTGTTTGTCTCTTCTTGTGATGTTTAGCGTATTTCTGGGACATTACATTTCGCATGCTGGGACCTTGCTTTGGTGTGCTTTATTGAGTATCCAGGTTTGGCACTGGTAGCAAAGAGTTAGAACAAAAATCGATCCAATCAATTGTTTCTTTTTTGTCTCCATTGGGATGTTTTCATGGGAAAGGATGGGTGCTAGTTGCTAGGCGACCACAGTCGCCTTCTGTATTCGGGTTTCGATTTCTCTCTCTATTTCCCCATCTGATGTAAATATGCTTCCAAGGTATTTGAATTCTTGAACTTGTTTCAGCTGTGTATTGTTGACCATACGATTATCGTCCGGGCAGTGGACAGGTAAGCATGTGTACGGGGATTAGGCGGCCTCGTCCTCCACGAGTCTCCTGCTGCCTTGCAAGCGGGTCTCGGTTGACCAAAGTTAAGGGAGTTAACCCTGACAGAAAATAACAAGGCCTGGTAGGGGGTCTCAAGGTGGCAGCCCCACCATCTACCTAGGGTACAGTGGGCCAATCCCCTGCTTATCCAAAACCAAACTGATTCAAAGAAATACATACAATGATATACCCGGCTTGAACTTTCAAAGACAACTCTGGAAAAGAACGCGGACTATGATTTTTGGAACATGGAATGTTAGGACAATAAATGGAAAAGAGTTAGAATTAGCTGAAGAAATGGAAAAATTCAAAGTAGACATTTTGGCTATTACAGAAACAAAGGAAAAAGGACAAGGAATAGAAAATGTAGGACCAAATCATACTTTAATCTTCTCAGGAGTAGATGTCAAAGATAGAGCTAGAGCAGGAGGAAGCCTCCTAGTGCATAAAAGGCAAGAAAAGCTACTAGAAAGTTGGAAATTTATAAGCCCACGGCTATTGAGGTAAATATTAAACCAAAAGGAAGAGAAATTAAATTATTAATAGCTTATGGACTAAACGAAGATGCCACCAAAGAAGTAAAAGATATCTTCGAAAACGATTTACAAATAGCTGCAGAGAATCTCAAACCCAAAAAGGAACTAATGGTTTTAGGAGATTTAAATGCTAGAGTAGGCAACAATGTAAAAACATCAGGAAGAAAAAGGTAAAGAAGGAGAGATAACAACTTCTCCAAATAGAGAGAGATGTGAAAAGTCAATCATAGACTACATAATAGCAACTCCCTTTTTTACAGTACAATAGATGCAACAGTAAACAGAGGAGCAGAAATATTTAGTGATCATCACCTAGTGATAGCCAAAAGGAGAATATTAACAAGAAAACAAACAGAAAAGGAAAGATAAGAAAGCTACTAAACTCAAAATAGAAGAACTAAATAAACCAATAGTAAAACAGATATACCAATCCAGGATAAAAAAATATATCAGTGAAAGGCAGATGGATCTGAATGATAGCACGATAGAAGAACATTGGCAAATGTATAAAGAAACACTCCTCAGTTGTACTGAAGAGGTCTGTGGTAGGAAACAAATTAAAGGAGATAGGAAAAGAACAGCATGGTTGAATGAGAATGTCAAGACTAAGATCAACGAAAAGAAGGATGCCTGGAAGAAATACTTGCAAACAAAGAGACCAGAGGATAGGATAGATTACGTGAATAAAAGAACTATCGCCAAAGAGGAAGTGAGGAAAGCAAAACAGGAACAGTGGGAAGAGTTTGGACAAAGACTTCAAGAAAGCTATCAAGGAAATCAAAAGCTGTTCTGGGGGGGGGGGGGGGGGGGCAATGAAGAGCATGAGAAAGACCAAAGCATGCCCAATACGACAAATTAAGAACGCCAAAGGAAAAATAATGAAAGAAGGCAGCGAAATCATGGAAACGTGGAGAAAGTATTTTCACCAATTACATAATCCCTCCCCAACATATGAAACAAGGAGTACATATTAATTAGTACGAAAGCACCAAACTTGGGTAGCTAATACCAATATAGATGCTTGCTGGATATAGAATCACCCTGAGAAAGTACCGTGAATGACCAAAACTGACCAGTGAAATGTCCACTATATTTGTATAGTAACAAACTTCCTGAGCTGACCAAATTGTGAGAACAACGTGTATAATCGCCAATAAATGCTTCATGGAAGGGCAGAGTAAAGTTATCATAACTTATTATTGACAAGCTATGATGACCGTTTGACCGTGAATGACCAAAACTGGCCAGTGAAATACCCACTGTATTTGTATAAATTTTTAAAACTTCCTGATCGTCAATGAGTGCCTCATGGAAGGGCAGAGTAAATTTATCCTAACTTATTATTGACAAACGCAAAGATTATGATGACCATTTGACCGTGAATTACCAAAACTGTCCACTTTATTCGTAAATTTTAATAAAAAAAATCCAGAGCTGACCAAATTCTGAATATAACGTGTATAATCGTCGATGAATGTTTTATGGAAAGCAGAGCAAAGTTGTCATAACTCACTATTGACAATCTATGATGGCCGTTTGACCGTGAATAACCAAAACTGACCAGTAACATGTCCACCTTATTTGTATATAAAAAATAACCTTCCTGATCGCCAATAAATGTCTCATGGAAGGTCAGAGTAATTTATCATAACTTATTACTGATGAGTGCTTAGACTATGAGGACCGTTTGATCGTGAATGACAAAACTGACCAGTGAAATGTCCACTTTATTTTGTATATAATATATAAAAAAACTTCCTAGACTGACCAAATTTTGAAAACAACGTTTGTGAATGTCAATCAGTTTGTTATAGAAGGACAGAGTAGGTTTATCATAACTTAACATTGACAAGCGCAAACACTATGATGACCGTATAGCCAGTATTACTGAACGTCCGGCTAAATTGACCAATTGAACAAATAAGGAAGATTTAAATAGAAAATTGAAATATAAGTATTTGGGCTTTGCTTATACTTAACAATCAAGACGACAAAACGATAGGAATAAGTCCTGAACTGACCATTAGACTGACCAATACAGAAAAGAAAATCCCATATTTTTGCTGCTTGGTGTTACAATTTGTTAGATTTAATCTTATTTCACATTTTAACTAACACTGGAATTGTGAAGAGGAAAATATATATAAGAGAAAACATCGTGTTTCGTATTCGTGGTTAAATAATATTGACTATAATGACCACTAGAGAATTTGCTTTAGTCTTCTAGCCAAGGTAAGTGGTTGTTATTTGTTTAAAATCATACTCTTATTATACAAAGAAAGTCACCTAATTATATAAGAACGCAAAATATCTTATTCAGCACAGGTATCTACAAGAATAATCATACATCAACTTTAAGAGCATTACTTTGTCGCTCACACACACACACACACACACACACACACACACACACACACACACACACAGCGCACATAAACAAACACACATAAAAAATGTACACTTTGTACATCACGGTACACAAATCTTATTTTTTTCCTAGTTACATTTACAAAAGCACATTTCTGAACAAAGAATTGCAGCCTTCCTGCAGCCACAGCTTGTTTTACACACTTTATGTCAGCCGCACTTGATCAGTTCCTGCCAGGATTTGGATGCTTCAGGCATAGGTATCCAGAATGGAATAATGCTATTGTCATTGAGAATCCAGCCCCATTCAGTGGGGATTTCTTTTGAGATAATAGCTGACAGAGAATTTCATCCCTCGTGTGTAATTTGTGTGGTCCATGGCAATCAGCAAAGGCGTTAATTGATAAAGTGAATCTACATATAATTCAACATCACCTTCTCTTACTGATCTGATGAATTTTAAGATCGTGAGCTCAGTTTCAAGGATCAATGACTAGTAGAAAAATGTTCCACGACATTGCTTTGACTCCTTGCACCATATTTCGAAGGCTTTGTCGTTTCTAATTGTTTCATCGTCAATTGCCTGAAGGTATGCGTCTTGTTGGAGAAAATAACGAGCTGCGGCGGTAATTTCATGCGCATGCCTGCAACGCTTCAGATGAGAAGCTTTCAACATTGAACCTGCTGTACCAGGCCCACACAGGCCAGATTTTGTTATCGCATCGGTCCATCTACTTCCGCCAAGTACAGATCCAATCGTTTTAAGAAGAGCCATCTCTATATGCAACCCACCAAGAAAGATATCAATTTTGTTTTCTCCATATTCTCCTGACCATGTCCATTGAACTTGTTTGGCAAGCGTGTATAATGGTTGATTAAACGGCAATGACTGGTGTCTGTCATGGATTGAGATATTCAACAGCTTTCTTAATGACATCCATACAATGCTTCACGGTGGCGATATGATTGACACTGTCATACAACATGGGTAACATACTAATTATCAAAATGCCCCATGCTTCATTTTTTGTAGCAGCAACATTGAAAGCTGCAAATGTTAGGTTTCCCGATGAAGCTTGCAGTTTATCTGAGACGTGCTGTGACCATGTGCTTTACCGGCAGAATGTGACAAAAAAACTATAGGTTAGTGAACGGTAGGCACTTGATGCTTAAACACATTGTTTGGAACATGCATCACTTCTGTAAATTCTGTTGGCAAATCCATTACATTCTTGCATCAATGGCTAATTTTTTATGCTTTCTTTGGGGATGCTAGGCTGCTTTTCTGTTGAATTTTTGAAATAAGGACACCCCTATGTCATGAAAAGAATCTTTGGCGGTAGCCGCTGATGGTTTATAATCAATATTGTCCACAGCAGCAGTTGTAAACACTTTTTTCCGTAATGATGGACAAACAAAACCCTCAGATTCATAATCAGGGCATACTGAATTGGCAGTGTCCGTTAAAAAAGTCATATGAGACACATATGCCTAAGTGAACGAGTGTATCAACTAAACCTTTCGATCATGGTTGGCTGTGGATTTTTAGTCCAAGGTATAGAGGGGTTGACAGTTCTTTTGCTATAATTGCTATAGCGTTTCTGTTTCTCTGCGCTGTCAGTTTCTGCTCTTGCTCTTTGTACAGAGTTAAAAAGAATAAGTTGACTGAGCATCATTTCCTCTTTCTGGCAAATGCTTAGATCATCTTCTACACTACTTTCAATCAATATCATTTTCATCAACACCACCAGAGAACGGGGTCACTACTGTTAATTGGATTTGAAAATGTTCCTTCAAAAGAGAATACTTGATGGTTGATGATATCTCTACAGATTAGTTTTGCTGTGTGCATAATATTGACTAGATCACTATCAGACTTGCCTTCTAAAGCTTTCTTCATCAAGCCTATCTTTCAAATGGGTGGTAAGTATTCTCTCAGTCCATTTTGATCCATATTCTTTTAAACGGTCATATTTTCCCGATGTGTCGCAGGTGAAAATTCTTGGCGTGTCCCCCGAAGCGCCCTCTTCCAGAAACGAGAGAAGTTCTGCTAGAACAGTATTTTCCACTTGGTTTATATCCGGTTCGATAACATGGCTTTCCCTTTCCTTTATGACAGAAAGTTAGCAGGTATTTTCGATGATAATGAGCCTATTGCGCAACCATATCGCCATGTGTAAATTTTGCAAGTAGCTTTGCGTCTTTTGTTTTCTCTGCAATCATTTTACCTTGTCTCTTACCTCTAAAGTCATGACAAAATGCAGTTCATTTCTATCATCTTCCTCCTTTTCACAGAAAAAATTTGCTATGTTAGCCCATTGCCGAAATTGCTCTGCTCCATGCTATGTTAGCGTCCATTGCTATGTTAGCGTCTATTGCCGAAATTGCTCTGTTAGCGTCCATTGCCGAAATTGCTCTGTTAGCGTCCATTGCCGAAATTGCTCTGTTAGCGTCCATTGCCGAAATTGCTATGTTAGCGTCTATTGCCGAAATTGCTATGGCGTCTATTGCCGAAATTGCTATGTTAGCGTCTATTGCCGTTGCTATTTAGCGTCTATTGCCGAAATTGGCCAGTTTTGTCAGAATGAAGATGCTTGTGCCAGAGAATGAAGATGTGTGCCAGAGGAGCTTTTTCCGATACCTTTTTCATCACCGTTTAAGTTTGGTGTTGTTGAATCTTACACCACATGATTTGTGCCCCATGGCAGCATGCTCCTTAGCGTTGTTGCTAAATCATCTTCTTCATCCATTGATGAAATGGCTACGCTTAACTCATCTTCCGTCGTGTGGCAAAGACATTCGTGTATGATCATTTCGAAGGTTTTGTACCCTTGAACTTTGAAGCGTTTTGTTGGCAGGGCATTCTAAGTTTTCACGTGTATCGGTCTGGCATACAGTACATTTAGTACATTCAAGGGTTTCTATAAAATTGTTTTTAGACATTATCGATGACATGTAAAGATCAGTTCAAAGCGATCTTAAAATGAGATTCAGCACAAGAACACAGAATGAATGCTTTCACTGAATTTAGATATCAAAGGTCATGTCTAACGAGCAGCAGACGGAACCTATACAACAACCGCTTGACTCTGTTGTCGTTATTAACAAGGCAGTGGAAAATGTTATCCTGGCGAAACGGAACAAATTTGAGTGAACACCGTTTTGAACGGTGACACTCATCTTCACACACACGCAAGAGGGACATACCAAAGGCGACTGACGTTGAATAAGATGCACAATGGTTTAGGTTGCCTAGAGCGGTAAGAAGAAAAAAAAAGTAAGATGTATTGCTTTGGGACTGACATGAGTGACACTGCGGTTGCCTGTGCGATTGCCGTTGGGGGGGGGGGGGGGAGGCAAGTGGATGTAAATCTAGATTTAGACGTTCAACGCACAGGAATACGCATCCGATTGACTAATTCTAACAAACAATTTTTTCCTTCTCCAAACCTAATACTTAATTTTGTATTTCTACGCGATCAGATTTCACGGATGACAAGTCCTTACAATTTTATGTTCAGTCAAAAATTCTCCCTGGGACGGGGATGGGGGGTGAGAGGAGAGCCTACGTCATCATTTCCGGTTTTCCACGATCTCGATACGGGCGTCTGTGTGAAGGTGTTTATACTGCAAGTGTAAGTTTGTGCGCATTGGTGACATGACAAAATAAAGGGTTGAAATAGTTGTGAAAGAGTACCAATGCGGTGTTCTGTATTTTAAATATGCCATAAAATTTTATCAACATTTTCAGATGGCTCTAACTCTCTTAACATTCATTTCTCAGGGTGGTTCTATATCACATTTTGTTCGTCTTTCAAATCTTTTTTACCTGTATGAGTTTCATGCTTTTACCACATTGTGCACAATCGAGGTATTTTTTTTGTTCTAACTGACTCCACTAAAATGAGACTAAGGAAAAGAGTAGAGGATCAGATTGAAGAACACCAGAGTGGATTTAGACCAGGAAGAAGTGTACAAGACCACATATTTACAATTACACAAATAATAGAAACATTTCTTGAGAGACACATTAACTTACACCTGTGTTTTATTGACTTAGAAAAGGCATTTGGCACTGTGAGGAGGGACGAAATGTATCTGAAAAATTTGATGTAGATATAGGAGTAAGACAGGGTTGATACCTAAGTCCTCTTTTGTTTATCACATTTATGGATTCAGTCGCAAAGGCATCCTCAAAAATGAAGAAAATGAATGTAGGTATGTGTAAGCTCAGACCAGTAAATGTATCAATGCTTTCATTTGCTGATAATTTAGTTCTGTTTGGAAAATCAGAAGTGACCTTCAGTCGAATATCAACATGATGAATAATGAATTAAATAAAAGAGGAATGAGAGTAAATGCAAAGAAAACCAAAACAATGCTAGTAACTAGGGAAACTAAACATAAAACCTTAAATTGGGCAGGGAGAATTTAGAACAAATTCAAAGCTACAATTACCTAGGAGTAACGATTAACTCGGGGGGGAAAACTAAAAGAAGAAATCAGCCAGAGAATCCAAAAGGCAAGTGCAATGTATAACCATCTAGAAAAATCATTTGTAGGTAAACAAGAAATGTCAACAAAAACCAAAATGGCAGTATACAACACAGTTTATTGTCATACTCTCCTCTATGGAAGTGATACCTGGACCTTAGACAGTAGGGAATACAGTAGAGTACATGCAGCCGAAATGAAATATCTAAGAAGAGTAGTAGGGAAAACTAAAAGAGACAAAATCAGAAACGCAACAATAAGAGATCAAATCAAAGCAGATAGCATAAAAACTAAGATAGAAATGAATCAACTGAGATGGTTTGGGTATGTTAACAGAATGAATGACATAGAATAGCTAAATCAGTATACAGTGCTAAAACTCAAGGTAAAAGATTAAAAAAAGACCCCGGAAAAAGTGGAAAGAATATATAAAAGAGGCACAAACGCAAAGAAATTTAACTTTCACAGAAGGAAACATAAAATGTCAGGACAGGGCAGCCTGGTGAAAGATCATTTCGGGCATCTAAACCCATACACCGGAAGGTAGAATGGGATCTGATAAAGAAAGAAAAAAAAAATTATATTGTCCTAACTACAAAATTGATTTTGGATTTATAATTATTTTCAGTCACATCCAAAAGGTGTCGTGCACGGCATTCCAATTTCTTTAGAGAAAGGAATATATACAATCATCGAGATTACACTCAATGCAATGCAACAGGTGTCACGTATGTTGCCCAAGTGAGCGAATAGGGTACATTTATCTTGCCGACGAAAAACACCCGTCAAATCGTGTTCAACCATCTAAGAGTAAGAGTTCTTGAAAGGCAGATCTAGAATTCGATCTTTTTACCAGTCACGTCTAGATGTCAACTGAATTTGATCTTACTGTATTGTAGATAGATCTATAATAATCTATGTATAAATCGAAGACGTGATCTTGCTGTACTACAGATAGATCAATGTATAAATCGAAGATGTGATCTTACTGTACTGCTGATAGATCTATGTACAAATCAAAGACGATTGAGGCCGATGAAGAATTTTTGGTTGATAAAAATATGAGAGTTTTTAAAAACAAAAAATAAGTTTGTCAACAAAATGTATGTAAAGGTTAATCAATCAATAAGTCTTTACCAAAAATATTTTATCGCTTTAAAGTTTAAAACGTACATCTGTAGTCCATAAGTAAAAAGTTTGAAACATGTACACAAAATTTGAGTCTAATCAGATGAGAAATGAAATCGCTAGGCTGGATCGCATTTTGGCTTGTTTGTGTGAGTGTGCGTGTGTGTGTATATATTTAAGACTATATATATATATATATATACGTGTGTGTGTGTGTGTGTGTGTGTGTGTGTATACAACAATATAAAGTCATTTCCCTAATCGAGGTAAGGAAGCGCCAGGAACGAAAGGCAGATAATAATACCTACCTGTGTATATATCTATGTCGTCTCGTTATGAATATAAAATTATTTTTAATAGAAAGATAAATGGATAAATACATAAATCACTGATAACAGAGGTTATTGAACAGACAGATAAGATAATAAAGAAAGATAAATAGATATATGATTAGACAAAAAGGTGTCAATGAAATTAAGACGGAGAATAAAAAGAAAGAAAAAAAGCATGACTTACCATAAGTGTCCAAATTTCTCCCATCGTGACAGAGCGTTGACATTGAAGGTTAAAATGTTTGAGATACGCTTTGGCCAGTTTCTTAGTGAACTCTTCATTTCTCTTCTTTTGTGTATGTACCGTCTGGTTACACCAGTCATTGCTTGTTGCAATTTTCGTTCCCTGAAAAAGGAAAGCAGCAGAGTGACGTTTTGATAGATCAAGCTCTCCTAGATCTGTTTTCTATATCTACTAGGATTTTTTAAATTATATAAACGTCGCCTCTGAATTAAATGGTCCTTACAACTATACATAAACTTGTTTTGAGAAAAAAAACAGCTCTAAAACTTTTCAGCTGCATGCAAGGAAAATTTGTGACAAACTTAGACCGAATTTGGTTAGATCTCTAGATCTACTGGTAATTTTACCGGCAGCGTAACAGAAACGGTTTAGCGCCGTAAAAAAAATGGGTCAAATTTGTAATCGCTGTCGGCGTCGGCTTAGATCTACATTTAGAGATGAGACGAAGAAATCTATCCACAATCCTTTACCCTGAACGCCCCCCCCCCTACCCCTGCCACCACCCCATCATGGTGTTGGGGTAGGGGGTTCAGGGAAAGGGATTGTGGATATTATGTTTCTTCCGTCTCACCTCTAGCCTAAATGTAGATCTAAGCCGATACGAATAACGAGTTCAAATTTGACCCACTTTACGCCGCTAAACCTTCAAATTGCCATTTACGATACAGATAATAAGCACAATATTTTCAAACGTGTAGTTAGGAAGATTTAATTCCGAGTCGACGTAAAGGGAAGGAAAGAGATTCGATGGAAAAATATAGTGTTGGTAAAAACAAACGTGCTGAAGTAAATAAGAAAAAACCCCAACCCAACACAAAAGATCTTTTCAGTTTAGAATAATGACGTATTTTCATCTAGTCAACGTTGTAATTTGGTGTGATTGATGTTGTTATTATGTGTTGATTTCGATTATCTGCTCGAAACTGACAATTTCAAGGTTGATTTTGCCTTAAATTTCTGGGGGAGATTTGAGTGGATGGCGAAGGAAAAGATGATCAATAATGTGGATACAACTCGTATTAGATAGGCAAGCTACATTGATAATGCTGAAATAAATGGTAAAAAGATACAAAATGATCCACTGCGAAGATAGAAAAATATAGAAAGATGGGGAAAAACGAATGGATGAGAAGATGGAGAGAGAAAGAGAGAATGAGAGAGAGAGAGAGAGAGAGAGAGAGAGAGAGAGAGAGAGAGAGAGAAATATATATAGAGAGAGCATTAAATTATATTGTGTCTCGACTTGAAATACTATTATCACTACAAAAAAAACAGAACTAGAAGAACGCTCACATCCTCTCCCAAGCGTAAAATCAAAAACAAAACCGCAGCGGAAATTGAAAAAAAGAAATATATTGGGCTACAATTCAATTCATACACATACCAACTCAACCAAACGGTTAATTTGTGCTTCTGCGTGCATATTGTCTTCTTCGCAACTGGAAATCATAACAGCAACGTGATGCTCTTCTTCTGAGTTGCTTCGAATTTCACGCTGTAAGACCACAATCCTTTTCTCCAGGCGTCTGGTCAGTTTGAGCTCAGTTTGAATGAGCTGGCTCATTTCTTTTATTCTCTGTGAATCGTAAATCAAACTAAGACTAAGACCGAAATATGTCATGACAACTTTCGAATTGGAATCAGCATGCATTTGGCGGGAGAGATGTTTATCATCAATTTCATTATTATTATTTTTTTGGACACATTTCTGATTTAATTTTCCTACCCACATCCACCACTAAGGTGATTTCAGGGGAGAAGGAAAATCTAGACAATGACCATCGTTTCACACTTTTGGAATAACTGACTTGGTTTTGAACGCCATGAAAAAATTAAACAAAAATTCTCACTTAAAAAAAGAAGAAAACTTTCACATATGAATGAAAATAATTTATTTGAGCTGTGTCAATTGTACCTTGAGAAATCCAACAGTAAACATAACATGTCTGGCCTTAAAATGGAATCCCCAAGGGATTTTGTTTTTTAAAATTTGATTTATCCCCTTCCACAACTAAGGTGATCTCGGTTGGGTTTTTTTGGCAGGATTTTTAATTTTGCCCGGACTGTCCTGTAAACAACCAAGGGATCTTTAACGTGCACAGAGGATTGTGATCTGCACTCTGGACCTCCTTTTTATCGTCCGTCTCCAATGGGACTAGGTGTCGATTCACCTATCTGGACCAGAGGGGTAAATTTTACTTGAAAAAAGACGAGAAAAATGTTCAACTGTCGGTGGGGCTCGAACCCACTACCTTTTGGTTGAGACATCGACACTTCGTCTCTGGACTACCGATCCCCCCCCCCCCTCCCAAGGGAAAGAGCAGAGGGTGACAAAAAAAACAACATGGAGGAGGTTAATTCTATAAGAAGCTCCGCAACCGAGCCTTTTCCTGGAACCAGACAGACATGATGGCGCAAGATCGAATGAAGTGGAGAAACACCATTGATGACCTATGCCCCACTCGAGGTACAAGGGTTGAAGAGGGTCAAGGATAAATTGTGTTTTTTTAAGAAGAAAGATAAAATATGTTAAGGGCAGCAGAACATACTAGCTGCTTTAGGTCTAAAAGATACCTGGGAAATGATATCGCCCTGCAAGTCCTCCAAGAAAATGTAGTAACATAAGGAAAATTGTCGCTTGTTTTAAAATCTAACTGTTCAAAAATACTGGACGACTTCAAGTACATTAAGTTAAGCTGAGAGTGAGAGATTTCTCTTGTTCTCAAGTAATTGAGTAATTTGATACATTTGGCCTGAATAACACTTTGCCATTTTAAAAAAAATAACAATAATGATAATGATAATATTAATAATAATAATAATAATAATAATAATAATAATAATAATAATAATAATAATAATAATAATAATAATAATAACAATAATAATACTAATAATAGAAATAATAGTAATAATATAATAATAGTGATAACAATAATAGAGACTACTAATAATAGAAATAATAATATACTAATACTACTACTACTACTACTCCTACTCCTCCTACTCCTCCTCCTACTACTACTACTACTACTACTACTACTACTACTACTACTACTACTAATAATAATACTAATAAACACTGCTACTACTAATCTAAAAGAGGCTACTACTTTACTACTACTCCATAAATTACACATACTATCATGTAGTACTAGTACTACTACAAATCATACTTTATGGTTAAAAATTAGATTACATCTTAAAATATAAAGGCATTGAAACAAAGACTAGAATTACTTACATGACTGCTTAAACGTATGGCTAGAACTAATTAGTTGATTTAGAAATACTAGGCTACTACTCAATCAACATACTACTATACTACTACTACTATATATATAATACTACACTAACATAATAATAATAATAATAATAATATCATAATAATAATAATAATAAATAATAATAATAAACAAAAATAATAATAATAATAATAAAATAATAATAATAATAATAATAATAATAAAAGGACCGCTCGCCCATAATAATAATAATAATAATAATAATTAATAATTATAATAATAATCAACAACGTATTAATGCATTGATTTTGAAATTAAAGTTCAACGTCTTATCTGTCAAAAGAGGGGATACATTTTCGTTGGTTGAAAAAACATGGACATGTTAGCATGTGTTTCTCTAGTAGTGGTTCAATTACCATTTCTTCTTATTGAAGATATTTTCTTTAATTCAAATACCTAATCTCTCTAATTTAGTTGGCTCTGGATCTCTCTCTCTCCCTTTTTCTCTCTCTCTTATGTCACCCAAATACATTTTAAGATCTTGAGATTTTACTTCTTTTAGCTCTCTTTCTTACCAACAATCATTACTCTCTCTTATCTCTAATCTCTAATAATAATAATAATAATAATAATAATAATAATAATAATAATAATAATAATAATAATAATAATAATAATAATAATAATAATAATAATAATAATAATAATAACATATAAATGATTGAAATTAAAGGCTCGGGAGCCGTTGGTTGAGAAATACTCATGTTAGCTCTCTCATTATCATTTTTTTCTCTCTCTCTCTCTCTCTCACTCTTGACACTCTTCTTATGCTTGTGATTACAATGTATTTGTGTTATATGTTGCATCCGTGATGTTGCCTTTTTTGTTTCTTTCTTTGAAGTACCATGGCGGTGATCTCAGGGTTGTAGCTGACTAATACTACTGACGACTGTCCAGACACAACATAAAGCACTTTAAAAAAGCAAAAGTTTCCCAAAATATTTGTAAATATTTTTAAAATATAGTCAATGTGTTAAAAATTCATACGTATTTAGTATTCTAGATCTGTCGATATACTCCAATTTCTTTCAGAAACGTAAAAATAGTTTCAAGATCATTATTCCGAAAGAGTTTGTAAATGCTTCCCTCGGAATAAAATTTCATTCGTATATCGATCAGATCAGAGCATTCTATTAAATATGTTTAATGGTAAAAAGGCAATCACAGGAATGACAGAAAGGCTGGTCATCATGGGTCAACAGGAAGCCCTGTGTGAGCCAAGAATGACCATTATCTAAGCGACTTAAAACGCTTTCTTCTTTTCTATTTCTTACTTTTACATTTGGCCTTTCTGTAATTTTTTAGACCACTTCATAAAGTTTGTTATCAACTTCTTAGTCCCACTCCTCCTGCCAAGTTTTGCTAATATAACTATTCACTAAAACTTTCAAATCCTCACAACCAAGAAAGCACCTGGGCTAACATCTTTGGAACGTGCCTCTTTTGCCAACTTGTCGGCACTTTCATTTCCATTGATGCCAACATGCCCCGGTATCCAGACAAACGTAATATGTTTTCCAACAAGGTCTTTTAGAACGTGTTGAATCAGTATTATCACTTGATTTTTACTATGTAGTTCTCAGACCCTGAAGGGCAGACAGACTATCCGTCCAGATAATAACATTATTATAATTCCTCGATGGTTTTTTTAAGTCATTCAAAGCTAAAAGAATGGCGTGCAATTATGCCTTGAAAATAGAAGTATTATCTTTCAGACGCACTTTTTTCGAGGATTCCGGATGATCCGGGTAATAAATAACAACACTTACCTTTTCACTGTCTTTCGAGCCATCTGTGTAAATATGAACACTGTCACTGTCAGGGAAATTATCCCTCGTCTGTAAAAATTCCTTTTGAAAAACGAGCGGGCTCATTTTGTCCTTTGAAAATTTGGACAGAAAAATCTAAATTTATAAATATGGGTTTTGGTCCATGGTAAGGGAATTTAAAAGTTACTATTATTTATATCCTGGTAATTTATGTTTCCTGTAATATATGGGAGAGAATTCGAAAGCCGAAAGGTGGGGTAATGTTAAATTTCTCAAATATCACAAATGGGGAAGCTTCAAATACGTTTTTATAGGCAGGGTTTTGGGGTAGTGACTTTAATTTCAAACAGTAGTTCACTGACAGTTTTAGGCGTCGGTGATGTGAAGATGGTTCACCGGATTTCTACATATAGGCTCTTTACGGGTGGAGTTCGGAAGGTGCCTAAGGCAATACGAAGACCCTGGTGGTGAATATGGTCTAGCATTTTTAATATATGTTTGGGGGCGGATCATAAACAGAGCCATAGTCCAGCTTGGACCGGACCAATGTTTTATATAGTTTCAATAGGGTCACTCTGTCAGCACCCCAATCCGCGTGTCCCACAACTCGTAGAATATTCAGAGCCTATTGACATTTTTTTCTGAACTTAAGGCTCTGAACATCTTAGATATTTTTATTTTTTATCTATGTATGTGGACATATTCTGGTGAATGGTAAACTTAATGGTAGATTTTGTGCTTTGTAATTCTATTGTGTGGATATGAATAAATGCCCTTCGGGGATGATTCAATTTTTTTAAAATTTGAATGTACACGTATTTCCAGGTATCTTCCAAACATACTCCGTAATGATTTTATTCTCATAAATATTTAGTTTCGATCTCCTTTCCGTTGATTGTCTTCCCTATGTACCTGTAACCTATCAGTCAGCATATCAATTTCGGTATCTTTTATAAAATTAATGATACTACACAGACTTCCTGCGTAAAATTCAAGATCTTAAAAAAAAATCAAATTAGAAAGAAAGAAAACAGCAAAAAAAGAATGAAACAAACAAATAAACCTGACCGTAAGACACGCTTCCTTGTCAGCTGTTTTGAAGTTAAGTTTGCACTGGACGTCAACTACATCATCTTCTATAGCTTTGAGTCCTTGAAGTATGCAGATGAGAATATAATTAAACGCCAACAACTTCATAAAATATTCATATCGATCTGGGCACCACTCATAATATTCTCCTTGTCTCTGTCTGTGCCTCTCTCTATGTCTCCCCCCCCTTCATCACCCCCTTGCCCTCATTGCTCTCTCTTTCTGTCTGTCTGTCTGTCTCTCCCTCTCTCTGTTTCTCCGTGTCTCTCTGTCTATCCCTCTCTCTCTCTCTTTCTCCCTCTTCATTTCCTCTCATTATCTATCAATCTATTTGTTTGTTTGGCTCTCTGTGTACAGTATGTATGTGTATGTCCAAATCAACTTAATGATCACAATGTAATCTGTCCCCACGGACACAAGCACACACACACACACACACACACACACACACACACACACACACACACACACACACACACTCCACTCACACACATGTATATCATACCACATGACTAATGGTTTACTCAACCAAAAACAAAACACACCTCTCTGAGCAAGTTCCATTTCCCTTTTTCCCAACTCTCAGCACAGAAGAGAGGTGGGCAAGTTTCCTTTTGGTTGAGTTGAACGATTAACACATCGACAGTACACAGCTGAACGTCTAAGAAATACATGAAGATGTTTGACCACATCGACTCAGAATCACAATACATGTATTGTCCTAGTATTGTCCAACATAACAAGTGTTTGAAGATTTCGACATCACAATACATGTATTGGTGTTTGGAAGTGTTTGAAGATTTCGACTCAGAATCACAATACATGTATTGTCATAACAAACATGTAGGTATTTGAAGATTTCGAAGATTTAACAACATCATGAATCACAATCACATGTATTATCCTAACAACATACATGTACATGTATTTGAATATGTGTATTGTTCTTACAACATACGTGTACATGTATTTACAGATTTTGAAAGTATGAGTATCATTAGATTCATAGTCATCAACATTGTTTTATCTCCAAAAAAATAATGTTTAACCATATTCGGTCTATGTTTGCCAATTGCTTTTGGTTCTAAACGAACTTATATGAATGATAAAGATAAAGATAGATGGATTCATAGTCCGTATCCCCACTGAACATCATATATCCCCTGGTATGCCATTTCATTGAAAGTCCTTCTCAACTCCCGGAGGAGCATACAGTACTCTATGCCTATATATATATATAAAAAAATCCTCCAAGGCCATTACGACAAATGAAAGTTGGAGTTTACCCCGTGTTCTAGGGCGGGAAGCGAAACATGTGATAATAATCACCTCCTGGAGAGAACGCTAATCTGACGCTGAGATGGATTTATATAGTTCACCGACTATACATCATTTATCACGGTGGCTGCTTCCTGCTGGGCTTAAAAAATGATGACATTAAAGTGACTGCTGATCTAGATCTTTTGTTCGTTTTTCTTGTCTTTGATTCGCTATTTGATATTAGATCTAGAGCTAGATGAGATTGAGGTTTTTGTTCGTTAATTTTTCAATCAATGTTTTTGTACCGTATTGCAGATAGAATCTAGATCTAGAAGTACACAGATCTGAAACTGGGTATTTTTGTCGATTATGATTGTTCTGAAAAGTAGATTCTAGGCCATAGAAAAAAACAAGTTGCGCTAGAAAAAGGCTGAAGGGGGTCCATTTTTTTTATACCTCATTTAAAATTTTGAAACTTTTGAAAGTTAAATTAGATCTATTTACAAATGGGCTTGAAGTTTTTAAAGATTTATTGCGTACGCTGCATTATCATTAATACACTTTGCAACTATAAAATATATACAGGATATTTTACAATCCCTACGCAGATCTGTAATCTTCGGCAAAAAAAAAAAAAAAGCATTGGATATAAGCACAATAAGGAATCCCTGACCAATAAAAAGAATAGAAAAAAGAAGAAGATTGTTATCATTATCTTTCTCCACCTATAGATGGGTACTCATTCACACCTGAGTCAAAGGAGGAAAAAGAGTGACGTAACTTTCCTATGAGTAGAGAGTACAACGTTGGGTTGGGAAAACACATGGACCAGCCGTGGGGTTCGAACCAGTGTCTTAGTGATTACTTTACAAGCTCACAACACTACGGTTTCGCTACAACGCTTACATCTTATCGCGTTCCTCAGTTTTAGTTACATAAAGTTCAATGAGATCAATTTCATTGTTACAAAACGTGACAAGTTAGAACATTAGCCTAATCACCATAAATTCATTCAATAATCAATAGATCTACATTAACATCTTTGTACTCACCCATTCCGCAGAGAGAGGTTGATGACATTGCGCCTCAAACAAAGATTCAACATGCGTTTTTCCTGTCCATGGAAAGACAGGGAGTGAAAGAAGCATAGTGCAGGCATGAAATGAAGTGGGAAGCAATGAATGAATGAAATTAGATCTAGATCTAGGTTTGATGTCAGACATTTCTGAAAGTGTGAGTGACTTTGAACAGACAGTAAAGTGGTCTCGATGGCAAAAGACTGACAAAATGAATAAAGATTTGGTCACCAAGGAGAGTTCAGTATCAAGAGTTCTTGAATGTTTTAAAAACCGATGCTCGCTCTCTAGCAAAACATGTAAAGATTGCTGAGTCAACTGAGTGGCAAAGAGTACAGTATACTATCAGTTCTTGAGAAGGAAAGGAGAATTTGACACCCCACCATGCAATGTGCACTTTGCAAAATATTATCTCTGCAAGTGTCATGTTTGTCTTTTAGGTGAAGAGGTGGACTGGAGAAAAATGACAGTAATGAAAAAACTAAAGACCTGAGTCACAAAACCAAGTAATAACTTTTTTTAAAAACTGTAGCCGACGCAGTGGAAATGAAACCACACAAGGCAATGCTCGCATTGAATCATCTTCAATTCCATGTCGTCGACCTCTTTGCAGATGCACAATGAAAAACTGCATAATTTTATACGGGTATCTACGTCATCAACAATTAAATTCCAGGCAGAAGATGACACAAAGTCCTTTAAAAGTGAAATGTTGACATTGTCATCAAAGACAATATCACCGAAATGATGGAATTGTCTTACTTCTTCAGGCTCAATCAACGCATCAGGTAAAACCTGATGAGCTGAAACAGCTCCGATCAAGAGCAAGGCCTGATCCTCAAGGCACATGCTTTTAAACGTCAGCGGCAGAGTACGCTTACGTTTACGTGTAAAAGATTGTTTTGTTCCTGGCCTCCTCGAGGCTTCAGAAGCTTTGACATCTTCGGCCACAAGGT
>JAXRKP010000037.1:270000-325000 GCA_037039925.1 Doris montereyensis | reverse complement strand
GACGCCCCACCGACTGAGCAACCAGCGTCTCAAGGAATTGTCTTTCTTCCTTTATCATATCCCATTCTACCTTCCGGTGTATTGGTTAAGATGCCCGAAATGATCTTTCTTCAGGCTGCCCTGTCCTGATATTTTCTGTTTCCTTCCATGAAAGTTAAATTTCTTTGCGTTAATGCCTCTTTTATATATTCTTCCCACTTTCTCCGAGGTCTGCCTTTTTGGTCTTTTACAAGTGCCAGTCAATGTTTCTCTCAAGGAAATTTTCTATTATTTGTCTAATTGTAAATATGCAGTCTTGTACACTTCTTCCTGATCTAAATCCAATCTGATGCTCTTCAATCTGATCCTTTACTCTTTTCCTTAGTCTCATTTCCATAATCCCGGTATACACTTTTCCTGGTATGCTAAGTAGTAATATCCCTCTTTAATTTGAGCATTCCATAGTTGATCCCGCAAGGAATTGTACTTGACAATAATGATTACGGTGTAAGCTCCGTTGTTCAGCGAAATGTCAAAACAAACAGAAGGCAAGAACCATACTGTACAATTAAAATAATAACATTCCTCCATGACCCTTTATTGCCCATAGAACCGGAGCTTGGTCCACTTCCACAGGAAGTGGAACAGACGATAATGCATGCCCCCCTCCCCTTCCTCCTCCCCCCACTTTCCCTGAGCGAAACGCTATTCTGTCGCAGGCCCTGTTTGTGTCATTGACATGTATCCGTTCGCCATCTATCTATGCGGTGATCTCAGTGTGAATTAAGAGGGAACAGGGAGATGAAAGGTAAGAGAATTAGTGAAAGGACGGAGGTAGTACCTACCAGCACCGCCCGTCAACCACCCACCCGTCGTAAGTTTTTGTCTTTAACTGGTACTGGTACCCTTTGAGAAGAAGCCAGTAGTGTTAGGATTCGAACCCTAGATCCGTGACCTGATCACTAGGGTACCAACACCGTAATGTTGATGAATGTGCAGGGATAAATCGTGAAGCAAAGTACCATGAAGTAATACACGATGTTGATGGTAACAGGGACTGCTAAATAGTCATCTAGTTTGCTCCTTACAGTGGTCTGAGGGAGATAAACTAAATCCTCACTGGGGATCCCAGATTGATGCCCCCCCCCCCCCCGACCCCCTCCTCTCCTCCTCTCTTCTGTCCCTCCACGACAGTCAACATGTTTGAGGTAGACCAGCCCATAATGACTGGAAAATTGTCAACTGACGGCTAACAGTAAACCTATCTCAGAGATGGGGCTAGAGCAAGCCTTGGCATTCAAAAAGGGTGGAAGGGAAGGGGGGTGGTGGGTGTGGGGGTGTATTATCTATGGGGTTCCCAGGGGTGAGGGGCTCTTCAATACCTAATGTATTATTTATGGGGCTCCCAGGGGTGGGGAGCTCCTCTATACCCAATGTATTATTTATGGGGTTCCCCGGGGGGGGGCTCCTCTATACCCAATGATGGGGTTCCCAGGGGTGGGGGGGGGGTCCTCTATACCCAAAGTATTATTTATGGAGTTCTTCTATACCCAATTTATTATTTATGGGGTTCCTCTATACCCAATGTATTATTTATGAGGTTCCCTGATCGCCAAAATAATGAGCTGCACGTATCCGTAAATGGAGGCGTAGGTGGTTGCCGCTTCAAGGGCTATTCTGAGCTCATACGATCCAGGTCCCACAATAGAGATAGATAGATGGTAAAGCCACAGAAGGACAAATGTAAGACAAATATACAAAATACCAATATAACAAAAATGACAGAACAATAGCAACAACAAAAAAACAACAAGAGCAACAAAGACAACAACAACAAACAACCATGGGCACCAGCAATAATTGAATGAACGCTTATTCATGAATTGTTAGTTAAAGATTACGAGGAACCAATTTTCTAGATCAGGAAAATGTTAGTGTGTAGACTTCGCAGATATTATTCTGTGCCCAAAACAAACTTCTTAATGCAAGAGTTCTTAACCTTTTGATGACTCCAGCCACACTCCCCCCCCCCCCGATCCCCAATGGATTGAAGAATATGATCTCATACTATTCCCACTTGACCGTCGATGAATTAAATGAAAGAAAAAAAAGAAAAAAGATGGATTTATTGTCCGTATCCCCGCAAAAGAGCAGGCTCACCGGCTGTACATCATTTATCCCCCAGAAGACCATTCCCTTCAGAGTACTCCTCAACTCCATTTTGGAGCATACAGTACATAAGCCTGTTAGGCGCTTTGTATTAACACTCTGACAAGATCTTTCTCTACCTATAGCTTGGTACTCATTCAAACCTGAGTCCAGTGAGGAAAGTGGAATGAAGTACCTTCCCTGAGAGTGCAACTTTGTGGAGAAAAAACCTAGCTATGCCAGCCATGGGGCTCGAACCAGTGTCGTTGTGATTACAAGCTCACAATACTACAGTTTAGCTATAAGCTATAACGTCTCTATAATATCAATATCCAGAGATCAAGTCCCACAATACCCCTTGTATTAATATATCTGACGACCAACAGAGCTTTCTTTTTTTGTTTCAAAAGTAGTTTGATGTTCTCTGTGTAGGCACATGGCTTCAAAGTACAAAACCCCCTCCCCAACAAATAACAAGTATATATGTACATCGTTGTGATGGGGAAATGTTGAGCTTTGATTTGATATACATGTATATAATTTGTTACGATAATCTTCTGAATTTTTTTAGTTATCGGAAAGCGTGCAATATTTTCAACCGACCACATTGTCTTTAAAAAGGGTTTAAAATAAAACAGACTTGCTGAAAGCCATTGTATCAAAATCCCATGAATGCGTTGGAAACAACAGATATTCATAGAGATAAAAAGAAAAATAAGAAGAGGAAAAAGAGAATTAACACCAGGAAGAAAAGAGATTTTAATACTTACTCTATCGTCTTTATGACTGAGCTTTCCTCCAACAGACGATTTAATATGGTTGATTTCTGTGCTAATTCGTCATGAAGTTGCAATATTTCTTCTTTTACATCCATCAAGTCTACTTTCAATTTCTCCAGATTCTGGAACAAGACAATAAAAATGGAACTTCAAACTTCTCACAAATATTTGCATTGTATCTAACATTTTTTGTTTTTAAATCACTGTTTTGTTGTTTTTTGTTGCTGTTCTTCCTGTTACTTTGGCAGATTTCAAGAGATCCTTTAGTCTGAAAAGAACAAACACCAACCAAGGAAACTCCGGAACCTCTTTTAATCCCCGAAAGAAAAAACTAAAGAAAAAAAGAACTCAAACTTTATCGTGAGAAGAAAAACAAGTATTACACTTCTGCTGAAACAAAAATCAAACCCGTTGTCACGAAACAGCACGGAGACAAAAAGGGCAACAAGAAAAGAACATTTCACTCACATGCTATCAAAAATATTAACTACGCTATTACAATCTGTTGTATACACGGAGAAGTGCAATCTTAGAATACGTACAAGACAAACAATTATTACTTGAACTATCAGATTCCTGCAACAAAATCAAAACCTACTACCTGAACTCATGCAACGAAACGAAGCATCAGCAGCAGCAGTAGCAGCAGACTAGTAGTAGCAGTTGTAACTAGTAGATGTAGTAGTAGTAAACGAGAAGTAGTAGTAACTAGTAGATGCTAGTAGTAGTAGTAGTGAACAACTAGTAACTGTAGAAACGAGTAGTAGTAGCAGGAGCAGCAGCAACAGCAGTAGTAGAACTAGTAGTAGCTGTAGTAGTAGTAGTAGTAGTAGTAGTACTAATAGTAGTAGCGGCTATCCATGTAGTAGACGATGAACTACTAGTATGCTATCAACGAAACGACGAACTACTATAACTAGTACAGATGCTATCCAAAGAAACGATGAACTACTATAACTATTACAATGCTATACAACGAAACGATGAACTACTATAACAGTAGAATAGTAAGGAAACGAAGAACTACTCACAGGCTATCCAACGAAACGAAGAACTACTGCTATTATAATCCAAACGAAACGAAGAACTACTATAACTATTATAATCTATCCAACGAAACGATGAACTACTATAACTATTAGAATCTATGCAAGGAAACGATGAACTACTATAACTATTAGAATCTATTTAACAATTAGACAACGAAACAAATAACTACTATAACTATTAGAATCTATGCAAGGAAACGATTAACTACTATAACTATCAGAATCTATGCAAGGAAACGATGAACTACTATAAACTATTAGAATCTATGCAAGGAAACGATGAACTACTATAACTGTCAGATGCTATGCAACGAAACGATGAACTACTATAACTGTCAGATGCTATGCAACGAAACGATGAACTACTATAACTGTCAGATGCTATGCAACCAAACGATGAACTACTATAACTGTCAGATGCTATGCAACCAAACGATGAACTACTATAACTGTCAGATGCTATCCAACCAAACGATGAACTACTATAACTGTCAGATGCTATCCAACGAAACGATGATGAACTACTATAACTGTCAGATGCTATCCAAAACGGAAACGATGAACTACTATAACTGTCAGATGCTATCCAAGGAAACGATGAACTACTATAACTGTCAGAGGCTATCCAACGAAACGATGAACTACTATAACTATCAGATGCTATCCAACGAAACGATGAACTACTATAACTGTCAGATGCTATCCAACCAAACGATGAACTACTATAACTGTCAGATGCTATCCAAGGAAATGATGAACTACTATAACTGTCAGATGCTATCCAACGAAACGAAGAATTACTATAACTATCAGAATATATCCAAGGAGACGATGAACTACTATAACTGTCAATGCTATCCAAGCAACAAGATGAACTACTATAACTGTCAGAGGCTATCCAAGGAAATGATGAACTACTATAACTGTCAAACTAACTACTATAACAGGAAACGGACATGAACTACTATATCTGCAGAAGATCCATGCCAAAAAACACATAGTTATTATCTGAAACTATGCCAGAATACAGGAATTACCGCCTGAATCCAAGAAACGAGACGAAACACTACTATCTGAATCCATATAAGACAAGAAACTCTAAATGAAAAAACGAGACGAGAAACTACTATCTGAATCGATATAATGAGACGAGAAACTACTATCTGAATCCATATAACGAAACGAGAAACTACTATCTGAATTCATGTAACGATATGAGAAACTACTATCTGAATCCATGTAACGGAACGAGAAACTACTATCTGAATCCAAGATAACGAGACGAAAAACTACTATCTGAATCTATGTAATGAGACGAGAAACTACTATCTGAATCCATGACGAACGAGACGAGAAACTACTATCTGAATCTGAATCCATGATAACGAGACGAGAAACTACTATCTGAATCCATGTAACGAGACGAGAAACTACTATCTGAATCCATGTAACGAGACGAGAAAAAGAAACTACTATCTGAATTCATGTAACGAAACTAGAAACTACTATCTGAATTCATATAACGAGACGAGAAACTACTATCTGAATTCTATCTGAATAACGAGACGAGAAACTACTATCTGAATCCATGTACTATCTGAATTCATGAACGAGAAAAACTACTATCTGAATTCATGTAACGAGACTAGAAACTACTATCTGAATCCATAGAAAACTAACGATAACGAGAAACTACTATCTGAATCCATGTAACGATACTAGAAACTACTATCTGAATCCATGTAACGAGACGAGAAACTACTACTATCTGAATCCATCTGAATTCACGAGACGAAACTACTATCTGAAACTACTATCTGAATCCATGTAACGAGACGAGAAACTACTATCTGAATCCATGTAACGAGACGAGAAACTACTATCTGAATCCATGTAATGATATGAGAAAACTACTATCTGAATCATGTAACGAGACTAGAAACTAACGAGATACTATCTGAGAAACTACTATCTGAATTCATGTAACGAGACGAGAAACTACTATCTGAATCCATATAATGAGACGAGAAACTACTATCTGAATCCATGTAACGAGACGAGAAACTACTATCTGAATCCATGTAACGAGACGAGAAACTACTATCTGAATCCATATAACGAGACGAGAAACTACTATCTGAATCCATATAACGAGACGAGAAACTACTATCTGAATCGATATAATGAGACGAGAAACTACTATCTGAATCCATATAACGAGACGAGAGACTACTATCTGAATCCATGAAAATGAAATGAAAATTACTATTATGTATCGTGTATCTGAATCCATACAAAACAAAAGATACTATTTAAATCCATTGCAACGATACAAATATCCGCAATGTATCTGAATTTATGCATCGAAACAAAAATTACTATCTGGAATTATTGCAACAGAACAAGCAAAGAAAAACATAACACGAAAAGAACCCCCCCCCAAAAAAAACAAAACAACAAAACAACAAAAAACAACAAAAAACAAAAAAAACCAAAAAAACCAAACCCAAACCAAAACACAACAAAACAACAACAAAAAAACAACAAAACCCCCCCCCCCCCCAATAAATAAAATAAAAACAAAACAAAACAACAACAACAAAAAACCACTCACTAACCCCAAAACAAACAAAAAACACGTCCAAAACTCCACCTCCACCCCTCAACCACCCTCCCCTCCTCAAAGAAAACACGTTATCATGTGAACGTAATTTATCATTTTGGTTGGTGGAGTATTACAGTTTTCGCTGTCTGGTTTTCAGTTTTACCTTTTCAAACGTGTGTCTTTCGGACTGATAAAAGTTCACAAATCCCTTGGCCTTGACAACTGTGGGATCTTGTGCTTTATCCTCCCCCAAGCTTCACCGTCCGTGGTCAGTATGCTTTTTCGGTCTGCTCGCCATCTCCAAGCTTTTAACGTATTTTCTATGCATGGCTGACATGACGCTCTCGACGCGGGATTTGGAGAAACTATTCGTCAAAGATGTTAGTATCTGGATGAATATGAAATACTTGAACTGTAGTGTAACCGTAATCCATATTCTGTTGTGAATGTATTCAAATAATGCAGTGAAAAAGATGATACTACTAAACTTTCTCCTCGTCGCTTTATCTCTCCTTAAAAAAAACTCACCAACCTAAACTATCCTAAAAATAAACAGCTCCCATTTCCCTCACCCTCCCTCCCCCAAACGCCCCCTCTCCCGCTCATCACCCGAAAAACACCAAAATAAGAAAACAAAACAACTACCAACACCAAAGATAATTCCCAACAAACCTGAACACAAATCAAACCAACAAAAGATACCCTTCCCTTTTTTTTCTCTATAAAAAGCAACAAATCTAAACACATCCAAAACAAATACACCCCTCCCCCCTCCCTCGCTCAAATAAATAAAACAACCACACGCAAACAAACAAACACACACACACACACACATACACCTCAAACCAAATCAACAACAAAAGGATCCTGTGCTCTCCCATCCACTCACCACCACCCCCCCCCCCCTTCTTTCCCCCTTAAAAATAACAATCAGGCAAGACAAGGCAGCAGACAATATCATGACGTAGGCTTCTTTGAAATGCATAACTCTATCAGTTGATTCAATTGGTAATGGCAGGCTATGTTTATCAATGTATAGAAAAAACGATACCAGTTTTAAACGTTTCAGGCATGATTTAATGAGATTAAAAAAGCGCTGATCAGCTCTCCCGCAACATGGATCGATGAGATCAGCGTTGTATTCAGTTTGCAAGGCGATATGGCGCCCAAGTAACTTTAAGCCAATTGGAACAGTTGTAACATTACGAGACCAGTATCTGAATTAATTAAAGACAACCCCCCCCCCATAACATTGAAGAAAGGCACGTTTTCGCCTTGCTCTGTTTGTTTCATCGAAATTTACCCTATCCACCATATGCGATGCTCTCAGGGCGACTTGATGGAAAATAGCAAGATAAAAGATAGGTGAAAGAGTGAATAGGAAGAAAGAGGACCTACCAGTAGCCCCGCCAACCGCCTCGCAAACTGAAGGCTACCCTGGTATCAAAATTACAAAGCCATGCCTTGCGCATGGTAACATTTAATACTGCTGTCATTTGAACATTTACATTTTTATTTCAAAGTAACTGTACGCATTTGGGTGCTAATTTTATCGTTTATTATTGTTTAACCATGCAGTCATAATATTATTGATATACATATGACATGTCGTATTATGACAGGCATACATTAAACATTTTCATTAGAAAGTATAACGAAATACGATGTGAACAGTGTACGAATGAATGAATGAATGAATGAATGATTGAATGAATGAATGAATAAATGAATAAACGAATGTATGAACAGTTAAAAGTAATTAATTTTATGGAGAAAAAAAAGAAAAGCGATAGTTAAAAAAGGACAAGTCTCAACATAATGCTAACGTTTTCGAATTCCTGGTCGTTGATGACTTGCAATTGTTTCCTGGTACCGGCACTGGGAGAGGGACGTGATTGGCTGATGTTAGAGCCTGCTGCACTGAATGACCTGCCGATGCTCTCAAACGATTCACAGCTGACACTGGTATCAAAGGACGCGATGGACGCGAAGGACGCAAAGGACACGTTCGACAAACCGCCGACAACGCTGTGTCGTCTGCTGGCTTCCGCTCCGTCAGGTTCGTTGATAACAATAGTCGGACGATCACCTTCCAATGACTTGCCAGAGAGAGACGTCGCAACCACTTCGTGGTGACTACCGGCCTGAAATAATAATAATAATAATAATATCACGATGCAAAGTTCTAATTAAAAAACACGTCAACCATGTCCCCCCCCCCTACTCCCCCTCCCCCATCATTTGCTTGATGGATATAATATATATTTTCAAACCGGTTAAAATAATCACAAGTTTGAGTATCCACGTTGGCAATCGACACATTACATGTATATCTACAGCCAATTTCTTCTGTCGTATATTATCTATCTTTTGTTGTTGTTGTTGTTGGTTCGTTTATCATTACATGTATCCCTTTATTTCTCTTTTTTCCCCTCTCCCCCTCCCCACCTCCCACCCCCACCCCGTGCTGCAATGGTGCACATTAAAATATTCGAACCCTCCACCGCAGAACGTTGGGCAAAACATCATGTCCTAGAGCCACCAGGTCCCACGGAAATATCTAGATCCCAACAGTTCCTCCCTCACCCCTCCACCACCCCGACACACACCCTCTTTCCTCTTTTCGAAACCATCAAGGGAAGGTCCTGAGTCTACCTGTCAGACACGACACGACTGAGCCGTTTGGATGTATTATTTTGAATTAAAGGCGGGAATCTCGTGGGGGAGTCTTTTGGCGCGAGTGTCCAGCAACCAAAATAAAGAAAAGCACTAATTTATTAACATCTTAAATACAAAAGAAAACTAGTTTTTACACGATGGTTTTGCTAATTTGAGTCGTTGAATTAAAAGAAAACTAGATCTAGATCTACATTGTAGGTCTAGTAATTTTTTTAAGTCAAGGATTGTTCAAATTCATAGGCGTCTTCTGGCAACACTCAGCAATGCTAGATTTTTAAAATATCTTTTGCTTAAAAAATATATATCAAAAGCATTACGAAAATTTTACCATGTCTTGTCTGACACAACTCAGCTCAAAATATATTGTAAGACTAGATCTATGTTATATTAATCTTTGTGAATTAGGCCTATAACAAATCAGGCTAGCGATGTGCGATTGCTTCTATCTGTGCAGTACGCAATAACAGTATCAGTACATGTACCAGTATTCTAACGATATATAGATCTAAATCTTTGTCCTTTTTAATCTCATATAGATCTACATCTAGCCTCTAGATATCTAAGCGTAGCTATACATTGTCATTTTAAGGCTAAATGAGATTATCAATAATAATAGTATGGTTAACATAACAACGTTCATCAAAAACTTATGATGCCTTCTGGTGCAATTCAATGGGTAGTTTTGGTTTTGATTTTCTTCAAATTGCACACGGTTAAGTTCTAACATAATTTTTAATCTGATGCATAATGACAATAAAATGATATCGAAGATCCGTAGCAACAAAAATGAGACAAATACAAAGGATTAAACAGATGGGTTTTTTTTTTGGAGAGGGGGGGCACCAACAGAATCGAACCCATGACCTCCACCTCGGCACTCACCATTGTCTCGCCACTACCAACCAAACTAACTACAAAATACATAGGATAATGAAATTAAATAATATTAAAGCCCCAATAGGAACAAAGGTGAGACTAATACAGGAAATAGAAAGATAAAAAAATCTTGACTACCATGGGGATTAAATCCGCGACCTCTGTGTGGAATCGAACCCATCACCTCGCCATGAAAAGAAGGCGCGCTATCAAACAAGCTAAATAAATACGTCTGCATTCTATTGGTACACAAATATTTTTTTCCTGTCCAAGCTTTTTCCTTTGTATTTGTCTCCTCTTTGTTCCTACATTCACTATATTTTTAAAATATTTACAAATATTTACGAAAACTTTTGGCTTTTGAAAGTGCTTTATGTTGTTCTTGGACAGTCGTCAGTAATATTAGTCAGCTACGAACCCTGAGATCACCACCATGGTGGATAGGGTTACTTCAAAGAAACAAACAAACAAAAGTTCCTACGTGGACGTCGATTCAATATTATTTATAATTGCATCATCATTTATCAGTGTTGACGTCGACAAGCCACTTGCCTCGCTGTATCATCATCATATTTATCAGTGTTGACGTCGACAAGCCACTTGCCTCGCTGTATCATCATCATATTTATCAGTGTTGACGTCGACATGCCACTTGCCTCGCTGTATCATCATCATATTTATCAGTGTTGACGTCGACATGCCACTTGCCTCGCTGTATCATCATCATATTTATCAGTGTCGACGTCGACATGCCACTTGCCTCGCTGTATCATCATATTTATCACATGCCACTTGCCTCGCTGTATCATCGTCATGTTTATCACAAGCCACTTGCCTCGCTGTATCATCATCATATTTATCAGTTCGACGTCGACATGCCACTTGCCTCGCTGTATCATCATCATATTTATCAGTGTTGACGTCGACATGCCACTTGCCTCGCTGTATCATCATCATATTTATCAGTGTTGACGTCGACAAGCCACATCATATTTATCAGCCTCGCTGTTTGTCTTATTTCTTACCTTAGTTACTGCTATTTGGCATGAGTGATAAACGACAATAACTGACAACTCATCCAATAAAAAAGAGAACAAAACACGTAACGTTTCGGGATATAACCCTTCGTCAAAGAACAAACGAGGGATATCTTCCATACTTATATTTAGTTATACAGGCACCCCACAGTGTAATGTCGGAATTAAAAAACAGAAAAGAGGAAGAAAGAGACGGCGAGTAAAACAGATCTGTACGGTATCTAGTAGCAATGATAAAAAAAGATAAATAACGTGAACAACAAAGAGATGTGGCAGTAGCAATGATAAAAAAAAGATAAATAAAGTGAACAACAAAGAGATGTGGCAGTAGCAATGATAAAAAAAGATAAATAACGTGAACAACAAAGAGATGTGGCAGTAGCAATGATAAAAAAAGATAAATAACGTGAACAACAAAGAGATGTGGCAGTAGCAATACAAACTATCTAAACAACCGTGGCAGTTGGTATGATGACATAAACAAAAACAACCCCGAACTACATGTACATGTTCATGGGCGCACCATGGCAGAGGAAAGCAAGCAACAAAACTCACTGGGAAGTGGAGAAGGCATCTGCGGAAGGCTACATCCTGCAGTAGATGTAGAAACAAACTAAAGTTCCTTCAAGGCCATTATGGCCCATAGAGCCTGAGCTTATCTCGATTTCAAAAGCGTGAAGTGGAACAGGTGACGATACTCACCTCTAGACATGACGCTAGCCTGATGCAGGTTTTTACTCCCAAGCTAAGGCTTGCACCCATTTGCACCTGGGTAGATATGGGGAAATGCGTGAAAAGTGTCTTTCTCAACAAACACAACGGCGGTTAGTTTTGCTAAGAATCGAACTCGGGGCCTCATGATCCCCTCCGTCCGGCACCCTAACCGCTTGACCACCGACGCCATAACTTGCAGTTGATGGATGAAGCCTAATCACCAATCCTCATCATACTAACTGTACACACTACATTCCCCTGTGTCCTTTTTAAAATTTTCTTTTAATCTTTTCACTCGAGAAAAGCAACTGGCCATGATTTGGTTACATTTTTTCCCCTTATGGCAATTTTCGCTGTCGTTGATGGCAGGGTGAATTAAGAGAACACAGCAAGATGAAAGGATTGTGGAAGAATGAAAGGGAAGAAGTGGGATCTACCACTAGCGTCCGTAAATCATTCGCGAAACAGCAAGAAGATGAAAGGCTTGTGAATGAATGAGAGTGAAAGCAAAGAAGTAGGATTCCCCCCCCCCCCCCCATCCCCGTCACCAAAGAAGATCAGTAGCGCTCACTACCATCGGCCAACTGATCATGAAAACAAACCCAGAACTAGATCTAACATCTCTGTAATACGAATGGCTTTGTAGTGTTTCATTTTCATCAGCCTTCATATCCCTCTGAGTTAAGAATAAGTAAAGTCAAGTTCCTTCAAGGCCATTACTGCTCACAGAGCTGGAGTTTATCCCAGTTTCTATACCATGAAACGGAACAGCTGAGTGATAGTAATCACCTCCTGGACAGGAAGCTAGTCTGACTTAGGTTTTGACTCCCAAGCTAGTGCTTGTACCCAATTACAACTGGGTCGAGTGGGGAAATGTATTACTACTACAGGGTTCCCACTCATTTCCAGAAAATTTGTTCCTGTTTTCCAAGATTTTTTTCCATGAAACAAGTCATGCTTTCCAAGAGTATGAGGACGAAACCCAAAAAAGAGGAAAATTCTCGTTGTCGCGACAAACCATCCAGACCACCCTTCCCACCCAGGATATCATGTATGAAAACAAAAAACTTTGAATACTCTATTGTGTTGTTTTTAATCGAATAAAAGTATAAACATGGATTTATCTGTGTGACAACTAGGGAATTTTAATCAATTTCCTGATTAAAGAATAGTGTATTGTCTTCTTAATTTGAAAAATGAAAGCCTCTGATACCAGACCTGCTAACCTTTTGACTTTCGGGATCAAACAGCAATCTCAACTGTATGAAACCAAAGTTGTTGTATTTTTAATATCTGTAATCTCAACTGTATAAAATCATTCCCATCCCACAAAATTAAGAAAAAGAAAAAAAATAACTCGGCCACCTACGCTTCTGATTAATGGCTTGGTTTAATTTGTAGTTTAGTCCATTACAACGTCTATTTCATTTTGTGCTTAGCTAATTGTGGGAAAAAGAGTGGAGTTCCTCCCATCTCTGAGAATATGACACATTAAAGCACTAGAAAAGAGTAAGGATCAACCTTCTTTTTTTCTTTCACATATTATTATCTTATATATATATATCTATATGCACAAGACACAGAAAAAAAAATGTTAATGACAGCTGTTCATTTCTTATTTTGATATTGATTTGATTTATCCACATTCACAACTAAGATGATCTCAAAGGGTTTTGGTAGGATTTTAAATTTTGCCTGGACTGCTCTGTAAACAGCTAAGGAATCTTTAATGTGCACAGTGTTGTAACCAACACACGGGACCTCCTTTTTATCATTTGTCTCCGATGGGACTAGGTGTCGATCCACTTTCCTGGACCAGGGGGTAGATTTTACTCGAAAAATCTCAAGAAACTTTTTCAACTGCTTGAACCTTTGGGTGGAGAGGCCAACACTTTGCCTCTGGACTACCAAGTTTCCCTTTAATCAGCAAGTAAACACTTATTCACACACACACACACACTACAGATACGAAAAGGAAACCACAAGAAGAGCATTTTTATGGGCTTAACATTAACTTTTATTATTTTGTTAAAAGTAAAAATAACTTTACAAAAATGTCTTCATGAATATGGTCATGTTATGCTGTAGGAGGGTATAAAACAAGGTTAACTCAAAGATGTCTAAAAAAAAACTTCGATTTAAACCTCTTTCTACCTCAACAAACCCTGTCGAAAAACAATTACAAGATCATAATATCTCCTTCATTATGCATTTTTTCTCTCATGGTAAGTATTAAGGTATTACTTTTGTCAATAAAACGAATGTGGAAATGAGAGCAATAAGCATATATTGAGTACTATAAGGAGCTAAAAGCGAATATTTCCATAAGATTTAAAAGTTTTAAATATGTTTTATTGGAAGTAGTCATGTTACATTTTCTTTGAAAATAAATAGAGAAGAAAAATTTACCTCTACTCTACAGCTGGGGATGGATGGGTCTTTGAAGAAATTCAATTGATTATTCTTAACAGATGGATGTTATAATAATATGCATAATATGTGTTGTATAATATGCAAACGTTAAAAGTTTCATTACAAAGTAGCAAGAAATACGATGTGAACAGTGTATGAATGAATGAATGAAAATTTCTTAGACATTTTCTTAACATCATAAAGTAATATGTGAATATTTGATATTAAATAAAATTTTAAAAAGACCCATCGGTTAATTAACTTGTTCCCTGCTTGATCTAAAGCCCCTAGCTGGTTGTGCCTCGACAAACCAACTTTCAAGAAAAGATGTTAACAAACAAAAAACCCCACAGAATTATTTGCTCAAACCTTGTTAACAGATTGAATTTTAGTAAAGGACACTTTTAGACTTGACCCAGAAGTAATCTAAGATCACTGCATACAAAAATCTGGATAAAGGGATTGGATTAGAAAGTAGATTTACCAAGCTGATACTTGTGGCTTGTGAAGTCCAGCTATAACGAGAAGGGAAAGAGTTAAAAATAATATTCAGACATTGTTTTATCTCCAACCAGTATTGATTGACAAATACTCCTTTTGCATGTACCCAAAGATGGATGGATAGTTATAAATACATGTATTCAAATCAGACAATTATTTACCAGATGATTGGTTATTTTATTTAGTGATGTATTTCCCCTATAGATTTATATACGCAGTTACCAAATTTCCCGTCAAATCTTCAAAATATCAGATATGACAATAGTGACATGGGGCAAAAGTTAAATAAATTGTAAAGACATTAATTTGAATGGTATAAGGTATAAAAATGTAAATGAGTAAAACTGCTTTTAAGAAATTAAAAATGACATGCACACGTATATGCCGGAAATAAAATATCATAACTTAAGTTTTCATTTACAGCAATTCTGAGCTTTTCAATGCATACAAATTTATACAGTGTAATGAGTACCATGTTAAACATGTCATTAATATTATAGGTTGACTCCCTGTTTCTAGCATACATCTACATTTGTAATTATACAATCACACCCTATACGAGCACTAGCAAAGTACATAAAATATCTATCACATGAAAAGTGTCTTTACACAATCAAATTTACAAAAAGACATTTCTATCATACAAATAGCCTTAAGTTGAAGAGAAAACATTGTTGATACTTTAAAAAAAATTAAACTTGAAATTCTATAGAAATACGAAAGCAAAATAAATTGACAGAATTCAGAGGGTTTCCTTTTGGTGAGATTTCAAGGTAGCCACAGCATCATGTCAATGATGTGGAAAGCAAGATCGAAAATGTTTATGAAGATGTGGTAATATTTAGATATGTGGAAAGCAAGATTGAAAATGTTTATGAAGATGTGGTAATATTTAGATATGTGGAAAGCAAGATTGAAAATGTTTATGAAGATGTGGTAATATTTAGATATGTGGAAAGCAAGATCGAAAATGTTTATGAAGATGTGGTAATATTTAGATGATGTGGAAAGCAAGATCGAAAATGTTTATGAAGATGTGGTAATATTTAGATATGTGGAAAGCAAGATTGAAAATGTTTATGAAGATGTGGTAATATTTAGATATGTGGAAAGCAAGATCGAAAATGTTTATGAAGATGTGGTAATATTTAGATGATGTGGAAAGCAAGATCGAAAATGTTCATGAAGATGTGGTAATATTTAGATGATGTGGAAAGCAAGTTTAAAAAATGTTCATGAAGATGTGGTAACAGCTAGATGATGTGGAAAGCCAATTTGTAATATGTTCATGAAGATGTGGTAACAGCAGTGACAATAACTGAGCCAAGGAAGCTTCATGCTTTCCGGAAAACTTAAGTTACCATGCCACAAACAAACAACAATACATAATATAAAAGGGAGTTAATATTAAATAGCGAAATAAAGGTTACGACCTCAAGACATTTTACAGGACGAGAAGAAAAACAAAATAAATTTACACACTTACATATTATTTCTACGTGGCGTAGCCTGCATGGTAAAAAGGACTGAGTGACGAATATAAATGTACGGCTAAAATTGCAGCATTGAAAATGCCTTCTGACTGAGAGGATACTACTGGCAAGCAAAAAATATTCATGAAATACATTCCCCTCCCTCCCATCCAAAAACACCCCAAAAGCAAAACAATCCTCAAATGAGCAGACGAAAGCCACCCCATCCAATAAACCCACAAACCATCAATTTCTCCCCCCCCCTTCAAACAAATAAAATCCCACCCCCTCCAAATATAAAATAACAAAAACGAAAACAAAACTACTGAGGAAGCAACAGTAGCTGAAATGGCCATGAACAGCGAATAGCAACAATAAAGCATGGGCATGGTCAGAAATGCGGCATAAAGGTTTGTGAAGAGAAAAAAATCATATAAATGGTAACGTCTTTCAAATCATTTGAAGTAAAATGGTTCTCAGGTCGCCCTACGACATTATTTGGATCTGCAAGATATACTTTTGGACATCCACGCCATGGAAGGCAGGGTTACTTTAAAGAAACAAACTGTAAGATATCGTTGTTCTTTTTTTAGTCCATGAACTAAAAGGAGAAACAAATTTGAAATTGGAAGAAATATTTTGGTCGACCCCTAAACTTGACTGTCATGCAACACAGTTATCATGTGACTTTATTGGACTCGGAGAGGTACTGTCAGATCGAGCTTCATATGACACTAATGACAGGTAACTCATTATTTTTGTGTGTATTTTGGAAAACACCATAATAATATGGTAAATGCTGGATAATCTCATGCGTCATTAAGTTTCTACATTTGTGGCAAGATAAACATTGAATCAAGAAAAGACAAGAGTGAAAAAAAAAGAAAATTAAAAGCGCGGCAACCAAACTATGTGTAACAGTCAGTAACATATTTGAAAAAAATTACACTTTCCATAAAATGACAACAAAAGGAAATAAAGGTATTAAAAGTGGCATGATTGAAGAAGGTCAACCCATAAAGAACCGTAGATGTAGGAGACTAGTAAACAAACATGACTAGAGTTAAGCAAATGAAAAGCACTAAAAACAAAAGATTAATATAAGGGATAAAAACAAATATAAACAGAAAAAGAAAAACTAAAACAACCCAAGTAAGTAAAATTCATTTGCCATAAGAGTATGTGGAGAACAATTTTAAAAATATAACATGCATAACTTTATAAGTATCATTGGTCTATGTGTAACTCTATCAGTATCATTGCTCTATGTGTAACTCTATCAGTATCATTGGTCTATGTGTAACTCTATCAGTATCATTGGTCTATGTGTAACTCTATCAGTATCATTGGTCTATGTGTAACTCTATCAATATCATTGGTCTGTGTGTAACTCTATCAATATCATTGGTCTATGTGTAACTCTATCAATATCATTGGTCTATGTGTAACTCTATCAATATCATTGGTCTATGTGTAACTCTATCAATATCATTGGTCTATGTGTAACTCTATCAATATCATTGGTCTATGTGTAACTCTATCAGTATCATTGGTCTATGTGTAACTCTATCAATATCATTGGTCTATGTGTAACTCTATCAATATCATTGGTCTATGTGTAACTCTATCAATATCATTGGTCTATGTGTAACTCTATCAATATCATTGGTCTATGTGTAACTCTATCAATATCATTGGTCTATGTGTAACTCTATCAATATCATTGGTCTATGTGTAACTCTATCAGTATCATTGGTCTATGTGTAACTCTATCAATATCATTGGTCTATGTGTAACTCTATCAATATCATTGGTCTATGTGTAACTCTATCAATATCATTGGTCTATGTGTAACTCTATCAGTATCATTGGTCTATGTGTAACTCTATCATCATTGGTCTATCTATCATTGGTCATTGGTCTATGTGTAACTCTGTCAGTATCATTGGTCTATGTGTAAATCTGTCAGAATCATTGGTCTATGTGTAACTCTGTCAGTATCATTTTATCATTGGTTTATGTGTAATTCTCTATGAGTAAAATTTATCATTGGTTTATGTGTAACTCTATCAGTATCATTCGTCTATGTGTAATTCTATCAGTAAAATTTATCACTGGTTTATGTCAGTAATTCAATGAGTAAAATTTATCATTGGTCTATGTGTAACTCTATAAGTATTGTTTATCATTGGTCTGTGTGTAACTCTATCAGTATCATTTATCATTGGTCTTATCTAATTCTATCAGTGTGTAATTCTATGAGTAAAATTTATCATTGGTCTATGTGTAACTCTATCAGTATCATTTATCATTGGTCTGTGTGTAACTCTATCAGTACCATTTATCATTGGTCTGTGTGTAACTCTATCAGTATCATTTATCATTGGTCTGTGTGCAACTCTATCAGTATCATTTATCATTGGTCTGTGTGCAACTCTATCAGTACCATTTATCATTGGTCTGTGTGTAACTCTATCAGTACCATTTATCATTGGTCTGTGTGCAACTCTATCAGTACCATTTATCATTGGTTTATCATGGTCTGTGTGTAACTCTATCAGTACCATTTATCATTGGTCTGTGTGTAACTCTATCAGTATCATTTATCATTGGTCTGTGTGTAACTCTATCAGTATCATTTATCATTTGTCTGTGTGTAACTCTATCAGTATCATTTATCATTGGTCTGTGTGTAACATTATCAGTATCATTTATCATTGGTCTGTGTGTAACTCTATCAGTACCATTTATCATTGGTTTGTAACTCTATCAGTACCATTGGTCTGTATTTATCATCGGTCTATGTGTAACTCTGTCAGTATCATTAAGCAATAGTCTATGTGTTGTATTGGACGTAGAATTGTGTGGTCCAGGGTTTGAATCCAGGCAATGCTAGGTAAAATAATGTTGAGCTCCTTGGGAAAGACATTTGTCATGCAGTTTTTCCTCTCAAACAAGATGCAAATGGAACCTCCATTAATTGGAAAGTAAAACTAGTGATAGACTAGTGTTATGTCATGGAAGTGATCACCTGTTCCACGTCACACAATAGAAATTGCGATGAACTCTGGCTCTATATCATACGCTGTAACAGCTTTGAGGAAACCTATTGTATGGCAATCTCTATGAAATTAAACTGCGTGTCAATTACTTATGGCTGGGTGTCAAAATTAAACTGTGTGCCAATATCTGTCAATTACGTATGGTTGGGTGTAAAAATTAAACTGTGTGTCAATAAATGTCAATTAATGACATATGGCTGGGTGTAAAAATTAAACTGTGTGCCAATATATGTCAATTACTTATGGCTGTGTATAAAAATTAAACTGTGTGCCAATATATGTCAATTACTGTCAATCTGTGTGTCAATATATGTCAATTATATATGGCTGGGTGTAAAAATTAAACTGTGCACCAATATATGTCAATTACTTATGGCTGTGTATATGTCAATGTCATATGGCTGTGTGCTAATATATGTCAATTACTTATGGCTGTGTATAAAATTAAACTGTGTGCCAATATATGTCAATTACATATGGCTGGGTGTAAAAATTAAACTGTGCACCAATATATGTCAATTACATATGGCTGGGTGTAAAAATTAAACTGTGTACCAATATATGTCAATTACATATGGCTGGGTGTAAAAATTAAACTGTGTGCCAATATATGTCAATTACTTATGGCTGGGTGTAAAAATTAAACTGTGTGCCAATATATGTCAATTACATATGGCTGGGTGTAAAAATTGAACTGTGTGCCAATATATGTCAATTACATATGGCTGGGTGTAAAAATTAAACTGTGTGCCAATATATGTCAATTACTTATGGCTGGGTGTAAAAATTAAACTGTGTGCCAATATATGTCAATTACTTATGGCTGGGTGTAAAAATTAAACTGTGTGCCAATATATGTCAATTACTTACTTATGGCTGGGTGTAAAAATTAAACTGTGTGCCAATATATGTCAATTACATATGGCTGGGTGTAAAAATTGAACTGTGTGTCAATATATGTCAATTACTTATGGCCGGGTGTAAAAATTAAACTGTGTGCCAATATATGTCAATTACATATGGCTGAGTGTAAAAATTAAACTGTGTGCCAATATATGTCAATGACATATGGCTGGGTGTAAAAATCAAACTGTGTGCCAATATATGTCAATTACATATGGCTGAGAGTGAAAATTAAACTGTCTGTCAATTTATGTCAATTACTTATGGCTGGTTCAATATAATACTGTCAGTATGACGTCAGTCTGTACAAAATGAATCAAAAGATCGCAATAACATACAACTGAGTGGTTTTCCAATGCCTACCATACGTTTTACCCAATATGACAACATGGTAAGATATTGTAATATTTCAGGCTATAAAATTCTAGCTGCAGGTTTCTTCATAGTTTATAATCTCTTGCTACATTCATTGACTCCTATTCTATGGCAGTGATTCTTATGCTGGGTTCAATCGAACCCCAGGGGCTCAGTGAGTCAGTCTCAGGGGTTTGACAGAGGTTAAGACGCACACATTTTGTACGTGTGTGTGTAAGTGTGCACGTTCCCTTTATTTACTCCACTGAGGCGTTTACTATTTGAAACTTGCAGGGTTCAGTACCTTCAACAAGGCTAATAACCACTGTTCTGTGACATGAAACATTGTTGGGGAAACATAGTAACCAACTTATCTATTTAAAGCAAAACAACATACATCATAATATTATAAGACAAACTACGGTGCAATGTTGCTACAAGCTTTGGTGAAAGCATCTAAAACACTCTGATATAGATCTTTTAAAAACTAAATGCATTCATTCTAAAATTGAAAATCATACCTTGGTGTAGAATCATAAATCAATACATTTATGAGAGCAAATAAAAGAGCTCAAAAGTGCAACTTCAGCAAAGTCTAAATATCCAAATAACGAAACTAGTTAAATATCAGTATGCACAATACATAAAAAGAAGTGTACACTTGGCTGCATATTGGAATAATTGGGCATTATTTGGGCTTCAAGGTAATTGGCATCTGACTGGGTCCCTCTTTACTTTGTGCATTTTGGTGAATTGGACATCTGACAATAATTTGTAGTCATGCTGCTCGTTTTGTTTTGTCTTCACATCCCTGAACATTTGACACAGAAAAACACATAATCCCTTTCCTTTACTCACAGTATTCACACTTTTATAACTGTCAGATACATGGAGGCATCTTAAAAGTTGGTTTTTACATGGTTCTAAAGATAGGGCCTATATAAATATATGTGGCCATGGCTCATTCAGGTTAAGCTCACAAATGCTTTGAAACACTGGTTATAAATTATGGTAACTGACGAAATACATGACTTCAATGAACATAAATTCAACAAAATTGATGGGCTTTTTGTCAGTGAGTCAGTCAACTGTGGTGAAGGTCAGTTGCTATCCTTAGAAAACGAGACTTCATTTAGATCTTTCCATTACCTGATGGTAAATTAATGATGAGCAGTTTGACCTAAGGTACCTTTGATTTTCAATGGGTTTTGACAAGGAGTTTCTTTCCCTTCCTGTCTGCTGTCTTTGCTTGCTTCCCTCCACCCTGTCCATGTAAATTTAAATGTAAATAAAATTTAAAGGGCCCATGGAATTCAAATGCGATGGTTTTGACTCTAATATGAAATGGTGGGATATAATTGGTGGCGGTGGGGGGAGTTCTCCATCAAAAGCGAGTGTCTATCCACACAAGAAGTCTTGATGTCAGCGTAACATATTTCATAAGAGGTGAATCATGCTAAATACCAACTGATCAGTCATAGACTATACAATGCATAGATCAGATAAATATATTTTAATTTTAGTCTTTTTTTAAACTCCTTTTGGAAGCAGCCATGAAAGAGGAATGCTTTTTTCTTTCTATTTTTTTGTTTTAACCTTCTTTGTTGACATCTTTATCAAAAGTCAGAAAAAGTTAAGGAATTCATCATAATTATGTTCTTTCAAGAGGCAATTGGAGCAATTGTTGAATTTCCTAAGCCTCTTTAGAGTGAATAATAAACTGACGGAATAATAATGTTATGAAAAGTGTAGAGTAGATATTCAGCCGTTTTGATTTTTTTTTAATCAACCGAAAAGTGTTAGGGTGTCGCAGATAATAAAAATACAAATATTTACTCAAACTTTTGACCAATAAAGTACTAGTGTACAGGTAGGTGTTGCTAATTACGATAAGCTCGCTTTTAAAATGCTAAAAATCTTTCTTTTTGAAATAAGTGTAACAGGTATTTAGGATTGGCAGAAAAATAGCCTCATGATAAAACTTAACAAATATGCTGTCAAGAAAGTTAAATTTGCTGAAATCCTTAGACTGCCCAAAAATACACAGCTCTCAGACCCACCACTTTTTGACTTCAGTTCAGGAGCTATTCCACCCACACACAAAGTTTTGACTCAAGGTCATATAAGGTCAAGACAAAACTGGCCAGTAAAACTGTACATGTATTAGGGCTGAGAAGCCCAGTGAAATGGTTAAGATTAAAGCTCGTTTAAACAAGAGCTATCAAAATAAATTAATAACAACAATTATTTATACCACGTATTAATTAAATGTGTGTGGATCTGACAAAACCTATCGTAAGGTGTACAGGGTTTGAACCGAAAAAACAGGGAAAATGTGAGCTGAGGTCAACTTTTATGAAAATTGAGTTTGTTGCATTTTCGGTTAAAATAATCTTTTATGAATACTCTAATGAAATATTCTGCCTTGAAAATGCCTACAAATGTGTTTAAATGGTATTTTTTTAGCCCATAGCTGAAAATTTTCTTTGAAACAAAAGAAAAACCTTTTTGAAATCCTTCTTGCAAAAAAATCAGTAACTTCGTCAAAAATCAATCACTTTTCACAAAATAAAGGTTTAAAATGCTCAGTACACATTAAGCTATCAGCTTATGCAAAATAACGCAGTTTGAAAATTTTCACCGTACACCGGGTTTTGTCAGATTCACACAAATGACAAAACCACCGATTAGTATATGACAGGCATCCAGGAAAAGAAATGGATTCGGAAACTGATGACAGTGATTGGTGGGATTCCATATTTACAACAACTAAAAATTTGAATTTATTAAAATATATACAGCGGAAAAAACAATAAAAATAAGGTTAGTCTTTTGAAAACACTTTGTATCAGGGAATCTGTCCTTGGCACTCCGGAGGATGGGGTTTCTCGCCTGCGACTTCTCCCTTGCTGACGAGCAGTGAGTGACAGGTGCAGCAAACTAGGACAGTCTCCGTCATGGCTGCTGGAGCTAAAATGGAAAGAGCAGGAGAGAAACACATGATGCACCGTGTGATCTTGATAATGAGGATCACAGTACACAGTTAACGGAAGGATATGAAATTCTTTAAATGCTTTCCGAGACGAATAAAAAAGTCAGAACAAGAATTTTATGACGAAAGTTACAACCAAAATAAATAATTCACAAGGGAAGGATTATCCTGTATAAATGGCTTCCCTATCACACCACTGACCCCACTGACCCCCCTATCCCCACTTTCTCACTGTTTCTCAAGCCTCTCAAAACATCTTTCTCCCCACTTTCTCACTCTCAAGCCCTCCCTCAAAACATCCCCATTTTCTCACTGTTTCTCAAGCCCTCCTCAACATCCCCACTGTTTGAGTCTCAAGCCCTCCCTCACTGTTTTTCAAAGACCAACAACTCGAGCATTAATCACTTTTCGTTCCAACTAACAACACCTCAGCATATTGACATTCGTTTTCATTCTGACATCTCATAGTACATTATTTGCGAAGTTCACAAATCAAAGAATGCCATAGACAGACTCAAAAGATGTTAACAACTAGACTCTAGACAGCAGGTACTTATTTAAAAAGAAAACAAACTCCCACTATACCAAGAATTTGAAATTGTCACATCATTTTTTGGAATCAATCAACTTTCACAAATCTATCAAAAGGTGAACATTTCCATGAAACATTGAGAAGGATTGAGTGAGGTTCCAAAGGTGAGCAAGAGGCATGCACAAAGGATCACACACACGCCCTTCTCTAACCCCTTCCCTTTTGTTCCATTTTTTGGCTGACACAAAAGGGGAGACAATAAAAAGAGATCTTAAAAAACAATTGTAAGAGGAAGAAGAAAACCCCAAGCAAAACTAAATAGGAGATAAAATAGAAACAGAGCAAGAGATGAAATATCAGAAAATAACTATGCACATCTTCATACTTTCAACAACTGCTAAATCAACACTTTTCATGTGTGTGCATTTACAGTTAGTAAGTCGCTTAGTAGAAGAAAAAGGCAGGTAGGCCAGGAGCCTATCTAACAGATATATCTTTATAGCCAATAAACACAGAAGAGAAACCAGCACTGAGGTGAGGAGAAAAAGACAGGTAGGTCAGGAGCCTATGTAACAGATATATCTTTATAGCCAACAAACACAGAAGAGAAACCAGCACTGAGGTCAGGAGAAAAAGGCAGGTAGGTCAGGAGCTTATGTAACAGATATATCTTTATAGCCAACAAACACAGAAGAGAAACCAGCACTGAGGTGAGGAGAACAAGGCAGGTAGGTCAGGAGCCTATGAAACAGATATATCTTTATAGCCAACAAACACAGAAGAGAAACCAGCACTGAGGTGAGGAGAAAAAGGCAGGTAGGTCAGGAGCCTATCTAACAGATATATCTTTATAGCCAATAAACACAGAAGAGAAACCAGCACTGAGGTCAGGAGAAAAAGACAGGTAGGTCAGGAGCCTATCTAACAGATATATCTTTATAGCCAACAAACACAGAAGAGAAACCAGCACTGAGGTCAGGAGAAAAAGGTGGTCATGAACACAACTGTGTGCTGTTGCCTTGGGATGGACACCGAAAGGAAAGAGAGACAAAGGACGCCCTCAAGCAAAATGGCCTAGAATGGTGGAGAAAGAGAGGAACGGAGAGGGATGGCCTTCCTGGGGAAAGAGCCAGAATAGCAGCCCAGAACAGAGAAAATTAGAGGGATCATGTTCAGGTCTTATGTGCCACCAGGCACAGAGAGAATTACGGTTAAGGTAAGGTGTTTCTAATAAATTCTATGAATGACTCATGATATGCTTTAATTTTCTGGTGACTTTCTTCCAGTAACATTGAAACGATAGAATTAGAGACACCCTATACTTGACAGAAAGCAGTCAATATACCAACTGAAAATGCGACAAAAGAGATCTTCCCTTCCTCCCCAGATAAAAACAGCCACAACAACAAAAAAGGAATATTAAAACCCCACCCAAAATGACTCCGGACCGTGCAACAAAAGTATAAGGTCCTCTTCTTCCTTCTTCCAGGGGCAAGCCGCAAGGTGTCAGCCTTTCAACCAAAAGGTTGTAGGTTTAGGTGCCTGAAAACTTTTCTCAAGTCTTTTTTTATACAGTAAAACCTACCCCCCCCCCCCCCCCCCCAGATCGCCACCATTGGAGACGGACAGTAAAAAGGAGATCACATCACTGTGTATGTTAAGGAACGCTTGTGTCAGGTTACGGGGCAGTCTGGACATAATTAAAAATCCAACCAAAACCCTGAGGTCACCTTAGTTGTGGACAAAATCAATTAAAGAAAAAAAACACCTCTTCCTCAACCCCCCCAACAAAAACAAACTCCCCTCCCCACCCAAAGAAAACAAACCTAAAAAAATAAGAAAAAAAAAAAGATGTCCACGCCCTTTCCCCACTCTAAAAAATAAAAAATAGAACAACAACAAAAACAAAAGTGAAAAGGAAAGATATTTCAATGTTGATAAGATATTATACAACACATTATATAATAATCAAAACTGAAAGGAATGAAGAGGAGTAACATTCAACAAATAGACGACAAACATTTTATATGATTTTCATTTTTATATTACGATTGAAAAATGATAATCAACTGATAAAACTCAGTAACTAATTAATGTATTGCCTTGAAATCTTATCTGAGTGCAAATGGCACCAGCCATACTTTTCAGTCTAAGGCTCACAGTGCAAGTGTCTATAAGGGGGAAAAATATTTTAAATAAACATAAACATAAACCCATAAAATAATCATTAGTGTTGAGTCTTGTTTAAAACTTTTTTTTAAAATAAAGAAGAAAAAGTTTAGTAACCTGCTTCATCTGAAAAGTAAAAAGAGAAAACCCCCCCCAACTAAACAATAACATTGTATGGCAAAGGACTTACATGTAGCTCCAAAAACGGAACGTGGCACCTTTGGTAACAACAACGGTTACAAAAACCATAGCCACAGTGTCGACAATAGAGCTAGAAACAAAAGTATAAGCAAGCACAAGGGTAGAGAGGCAGCAATGTGGTAACATGCAGAATATGGAAACAAGACGCAGTCGTGGAGGCATGTCTGTGGATCTATTTGCATGTGTTTGTCAATTTCTGCTCCCATTAATAATAGAGGATTAAAACAAATTTGTTTTTCAGTTCCAGAGCGTCAAATTTGAAGAAATGGACAAACATATAACAGCAAGATGGCTGACAAAACATAAGTCTTTATTAGCCAGAAGTATTTCACCTACTTTTTTTATACTTGTACTTTGTAAACGAAGGAGGTTTATTATTTTGTTTTTAAAAAATCTTTTAGTATCTTAAAAACAAATGAAGAGAAAAATTCTCTACGTATGATGATTGAAATCGCAGGGAAATTTGTAAAGACTGAACATTTCCATTTCAATCAAGAATACAAATTTTAAAACAATTAGTGAGATGAAAGACCGGGAATACACATTTTTTAAGACTGTGTAAAAAGAAACTGTTGATATTGCAAAAATTCTGATATCTAATTTTGTCAGCCTACGGTTCAAGATCCATTAAAAGTGAGATAGACAAAAACGTATAATATGATGGATAGTTTATTAGTGAAGCATATAAATATGAAATGAGAATATATGGAACATGAGTTAAGTGGAAGCCTTACAGTGATGACAGTGTTCTCCATTGCTCTAAATTTTCGTAATTTACACAAAAATGTTAAAAGATTTAAGCAATTAATCTCCTTGGATATAATACTATCGAGAAAAAAAAAACAACCATGAAGATCTCTTTCAATGTGCAATGTGATCACATACATACACGTATAAACTAGGTGGCTTTAAAAAAGTTATGCTAAACTTGGTAAACACAAAAAGGTTGACACTAGTCTACTTACACGTTTTTTCAATAAAGATGCAAAGGAAACTTTACAACCTAGACAGCTCTCTGAAACAATCAATATTTTGAAATAATCAACCCACAACTTGATAACTTGTCATTTTTTTTACATTGAGAAAATTTTCCCTGTCCACCACTCCCACTACAAAAGGAATAATCCCCCCCCAAAAAAATTAATAAATCAATCCCCAATTGAACAACAAAGGTATACGATCATTTTCTTCCTCACTAAAAACAAAACCCCCCCCCCCCCCCCACCAAAAAAAACAACAACCCCAAAACAACCAAACAAAAAAGAGAGGGGTTAGTGGGATGACAAAATATAAGATTGATTTTTACTTCTTCAATATTCTGCTTCAGTATACTATTCAATATGAATACAAAACTGAATCCATCAATGAAACTTTATCAATGAGAGAAACGTGTCAGACCATCATTATAAAGATAAAAATGTTAGCAGCATTCCATTTACACGGGACGTGTCACAGCTCTACGACATACATCAGGCATCCAAACCTCACGAGTCAAACTTTTGACAATAAATATATGAGTAAAAATAAATGACTATAAATTATATAAAAGGAATAAAAATATACTGGTAATAGTAGAAATAAAAGTTCAATGCCATTTTTGCCGAAAATGGGACAAATCTAGTCTGTCATACTAGTGGATAGAGCAGTTCATTCCCATCATAATGATATCATAAAATAAGTTCTGTATCGATTCTTTGAATTTATAGAATTTTTAGAAACGATACAAGTCTATCTTTCAACACAGCTGTTATACAATAAAAGCCAGAAATTTTATCTAAAGTATGATAAGTTGGTACTCATTTTGATAGTCACAATAAACGCTATTGAAAACAAATTTATTTGAGGATCTATAATGAATATTGCCTTCGATCGGCCGGAAGATACGGAACATATTCCGCACATATATTATCAAAAGGCACCATCTCAAAATGAGTAAAAAGGAGCAGGTGTACTTGAAATAGTGTCAATAAAAAGTAGTTGAGAGCCTCTCAAGTTTTTTTGATGTTTCAAAGTATTATCCTACTCTTTTCTTAGGTTTATGGGAGAAAAATGTATTCAAATAACAGAAAAATATGATTTTCTCAAAATGTCCTTTTTTGTTCATTATTTCCTATCTACTTTTATATATTTCTCAACGTATCTTCATGAAATTTGGTATGGATGATGAGTGGGGAAAACAAAGAAATGATCTGAGGCTTTTTTTGGTATGTATTATTGTCCTACTCTCCTCTATGGCAGTGAAATCTGGACCTTAGACAGTAGAGAATACAGTAGAGTACAGGCAGCTGAAATGAAATATCTAAGAAGAGTAGTAGGGAAAACTAAAAGAGACAAAATCAGAAACACAACAATAAGAGATCAAACCAAAGCAGATGGCATAAAAACTAAGATAGAAACAAATCAATTGAGATGGTTTGGGCATGTAAACATAATGAATGACAATAGAATAGCTAAATCAATATACAGTGCTAAAGCCCATGGTAAAAGACCAAAAGGCAGACCTTGGAGAAAGTGGGAAGAAGATATAAAAGAGGCATTGAAGCATAGAAATTTAACGTTTTTGGAAGGAAACAGAAAATGCCAGGACAGGGCATCCTGTAGAAAGATCATCTCGGGCATCTGAACCCATACACCGAAAGGTAGAATGGAAACTGATAAAGAAAGAAAGAAAGAAAGAATTATAGTTTTGGAAAATTTGAATTTTTGTATATTTTTGGTTGTTCTCATATGCTATTTAAAAAAAATTTCATAAAATCAAAACTTACTAATGAAACAAAAATCCGATCTGATCAAATTTAGACATTGAATCAAATAAGGCGTGTGCCAAGTTTGAAAGAAATTTGTTGAAAAATGAAAAAGTCTATCAATATTGAACTTGGTGAAATTTGGAGGCAAAACCCAAAATGGCCACTGTTTCCATGGCAACCAGAAACGGCAAGAAAAAACCAACGACATATTTCAACTCAGTACACCATGCCCATTACACCTATACATAAGTTAAATTGATAGGAACAACCGGGAAAATTTTCACTCCAGAATCCCCCCCCTTCCACTTTAAGCGTCTCCGCAATGATAACAGGTTGTTATTTCAGTGGAATTTACCCTGTCCATGATATGTGGTGATCTCAGGGTGAGATACAGGAAACAACAAGATGAAAGAGTCATGTGGAGTACTGAAAGGAAAAAGTAGGACCTACCAGTAACTCCTGATAGTTGACCCGTTCACAATATGCAGTGATCTCGGGGTGAGAAACAGAAAACAGCAAGATGAAAGAGTCATGTGAAATACTAAAAGGACAGGAAAGGAGTAGGACGTACCAATAAGTCCTCCCAACAGATGATAGATCTAGATTGAAAAAACATTTTTTTTTCCTGTATTCAACAGGGTGCACATTAATTTGTTAAATTCAGACAATTAATTTTTCCAAGAAATTCCTGTGCTGTTAACACATTTACAGAAACTGATGGTGGACAGAAAATATGTGCAAAACATTAAGCGGTCAGAGTAATGAGCACTTGTAAATATCTATCATAACATGTTAACGGTTTCTTCAAATTTGCTTTCCTAGGTACGTATGTCTCTATGGATCTTGAAGTTTGGACAAGCTGTTCACATATGCCGAGAGCTGTAACAAACGTATCAATATGAATTATGCCACACTTTCTCATAGTCATAACGTAAAGTTAAATTATTGATACATTCCACATTAAATGATGTGAGCATACTCTTCACTCATGGACGTCAATGTTGCATTAAGAATTAATTCCAAACGTCGTGTCACTCTAGAGATTTTAGTGGTCGTGATATTACACAATGAGTAAATCATGATTTTTTTATAATCCACTCGCAAAGATTTTTTCTCTCCAGATGTTGGGAACACAATTCATGTCAGAACTTGAAATATCATTTTCTCCAAAGAGGGATGAGAAGATCTTTGGCAACTCTTGACAATTCATCTAATTGATAGATAGTTTGAGAAAGAAAAGAACCCCCTAAAAACTTGAACACAAACGGTATGGGTTTCAATGAGACAGGAGAAAACACACTGATCTGAAGGATCTTTGTTAAAATAAAAAGTAGCTAGATGAAAGGTGAACCATAAAACACCACTAACAAAATAGGAATAAGGAGACTTTTCCCAGCATACCTTCAAATAAACACACAATAAAAAAGAAGTTTTCTACTGGAAAGACGACTGCAATATGTAAACGACGTAGATCTAGCAGTAGTATATTCTGAAAATAACATTTTATTCACTGTTTCAAAACAGGTGTGGAGCAAAGACTTGACATTTAAGAGAATATAAATTGAAACACTGTACATTGTCCTCTTGATAGCAAACCTCTCTTCCCAAGTTCAGAGGAGGACATTTGAAACATCCCTAATACACACACATACACAAAATCTAAAGCCAAATTTTAACTTCACTGTATTTAGCTTTGAAAAGAGAGAAAAAAACTGACAAACATCTAGACAGAATTGTCTTTGTCAAATGCATGAAGACAATTGGCGAATATTTCATGTCTATACAATAATCCACTTACATATATGCCTCATTGCATCTTTCCTACTTCCAGAGAAATATCTTTGTAAGCTAAATGAAAATTACTTGAAAAAAACCCCAACCCAACCCTCTGTCTATTCTTTTTATAACATCAATAGCAATGACACAGAAAATTCAGTTTTACGGAACAAAAGATTTAGTTATAAATAGTTCCTTCTTTGATTCTCTCCTACGAGCATGAGCATGAAATATATACAGTGATCATCACTTATAAGAATATCAATAGTTCAGGACGTTTATAAGTGTTTTTCTTTCAGTGTTTTCTTATAGCGCGGGTCAACTAGAAGACATCACTTCATGAATACTTTAGTAATGTATTGTAATCGATAATAACCTTTCACATCACTTTTTTTCGTCATGGCTGTTTTGTCTTCATTTGTATCTGTATACATAATTCTGAGTTGGTTGTTCTTTGTTTGCCAAAGGCTTCGTTGCCAGCTCATTAAGAGTAACCATATTTTGCATGCATGTTCTAAATGATCTCAAAACGTTTTCATTTGAAGCATTCTTCTACCAGGGGTGACATTTAATTATTGAAAATTTCATTGTTTCCCAGTCTTTGAGTACAATTTTCATTCACCTAGGTAATCATTTTGAACATGTTATACAAGTAATTAAAAAGTTGGACGAGAACAGGCCTATTTGCAAAATCTCAGAATCGAATACTAACTAACCCGATCTTATAATCGCACTTTGTGGGTGTAACATGCATGTATTTTAATATGCTCATGGAGGATACTTGATTGCGTTCTTGTAAAAGGACCCACACTTCATGACAAAACACGTAATTGAATCGTGTAGCTAAAACTAACTAATAAACAAAGTCGTTCGCAGCCTTACAAAAAAACCTTTCACCCTTCGCTCTACCAACATAGATTCATTTTACCGCATCTGTTTTATTGAAAAACTTGACCAATAATTGTCTATCGACTCATTTCAAAGAGACAACATGATTCCCCCTTATTACCTTGTCAGGCCGCATTTTTGACCCTGATACGAATCGATGTGAGCGTGTTGTATAACCAATTACATAACTAACCCTGTAATATCTGAGATCTAGAGCGGCCTTCACTTCGCTTATAAATCAGACTTATAGGGCAAACAGTGCCAAACCATAAGTGTAACAACATAAGATTTATGATCTTCATTGTGAGACAATGAAGAATATATACCATAACGACCAGACTAAATTTTTCAAATGACAAAAATGACTACAAGTTCACTTGGTCAATTGCTCAGCGTTCTTATCACCAATGTTAAATTAAAGAAAAGTAATTCTGTCATGTGATACAGTGTTCCTATATCGGATGTATTCTTTTAAGCGGTGTTCTTATAAGCGGTCAGCGTTGTACCTCCATTTACACAGCTAACACGGCCATGACATTGAGACAAATACAAGGCAGAAGAAAAGAAACAACGGAGAGAAGTACCAAATTACACAAAGCCTCGTTACCTGCAGATTCTTTTCCTGACGGCTGATTTGGCCCATTCACTTCAGTCACAAAGGAGTAAAAACTTATTATGATGCAATGTATAAAGTATACCGACAAATGACAGTATTTTACAAGCTATTTCAAGGCTACTCCTGACAAAGAGCTAAAAATTGTTTATATATATGTAATACAAGACAGAGGCAAACTGGATCAATCTTGAAACGGCCTGTCCTTTCCTTTCCTTGCAAAGAAATAATTTTAACACTAAGGAAAGTGTGATGATGAAGCAGACATTAACTGATATACCTCTGGTTGACTTAATCCCCTTATTCACTCCATTTTCTAACCAGTGCCTTTTTGTTCTTTCTTCTTTTTGTTTTGAAAACATTCCCTCATCATTAAAAAAAAAGGACAGATGACTTAAATTGATGAAAATGCAAAGAGAGAGAGAGAGAGAGAGAGAGAGAATTTCATCACAGCAAACAAACAAGTCTAGAAAGTAAGTAAGCCGTGGAAAAAAATACATCATGTATCAGGAAAAGAATTTAGAAAAAAATCAGAACAGATTTCATAGAACTGACAGTGTACTGAACGAGATTTCTTTGACATGATCTTCCTCTGAAGGTAGTCTTCCATACAATGACTTAAAAAAAAAATGTATGTAAGCAGTCAACAGCAAAATGAACAAGTGAAATCAAGTGAGATTAGACTAGCAGGCTAGGTGTGAAAAAGACGTGAATTAATAAAAACTATGGATGCAAAAGAATAAAGACTAAATTTTTAAAGGTTTAGGAAACAACAAAAGAAAACCGTCAAGAATCAGTCAAATGAGAGATTAGGTGACACGTTTGAAATATGTATATTTATATATTTGTAAAAAGCAGTTTATTGAGGGTCATGATGAGTGATTATTAACCAGACACATGCAAGGTCAATTTATTTAGTGACTTGTTATTTCTCAAAGGGAATTGGAGGAACAATGTTTACTTCATAAAATGTGCTATTTGCTTCACATGTAACATTTGAAAATGAAAGCTTTGATAAACCATGTAACCAGCAATAGCAGAGGAACATTTTTTTAAAAGAAACAAAACCAAATCCAAAAATAAAATAGAATCAATAAAGAGAAAAAAATCATATGGAATGTAGAAAAGCAAACATTGTCAGTTGTATAACAATAATAACATAAATGCCTAGGTCAGACCATTTTGAATTAGGAATGCTTAAGTTCTAAGCCAGATTGCTTGAATGTAACTTTTTCTTTATTTGTAAAAACTTGACACGGATGTAACGTTTGTATTTGCCAGCACATATCAATATTTGTAGTAACGATTTAAAAAATGAAATGATTAAAAAGTTAGGTAGTCCTTAAAAACCCATTTAAGTCTGACTTACGCATCTATGGTGTATAACTGACGATATATAACTTTAAAAAAAAGAGTACAGAAATGATACAGGGAGAAGAAAAATTCTCTCACCATTTGCAATCTGTTTACGTCTCTTTTTGATCTCCATGAAGCGAGCCACCATGCCAGGTTTGGAGGGTGAGGGGTCGAGGTCAATCATGGACTCGTCTCCTACCATGTCTGTCATGTCCAACTGGACACCATGAGTGACGACATCATCATAAGAAGTGTTGGCTTTTGTTAGTGTGTTGCATTACAACAGTGTGATTGTGATTCATCTTTTAAAACTTGTTAATATTTGTGATTCAAACGTAAAGCGCCATTGATCATTAAATTGAGAAGACAACTAAGGTAGATGATCCAAACAAAGGAGTTTCCAAATCTGGGAGCGATTCACACAAACAACGAAAACATCCACAGCGAAATATAAAGAAGATGCGCTATGACACAATGCAAATTAAATCATAAGAAATATGGATCATGATAGGTAACAACTTAATCTTATTATGAATGCCCTTATTAAAACTAAGGGGGGGGGGGGGGGGGGGGCTTCTGTTGAAGTGATTTTTTTTCTGCTTTAGAGTTTGGGTTTTTCATTTTAGCACATGAAGCTGTGGCAATAGATGGCAGGAAAAAAACTGACTGAAAATCTCACTTTGGAACTTTTTTTCTATCTGTACAAGATTTTGCATACTAATTAAACATGAATGTCTTCAGCTAAAAGTAATTGTGAAAAGACAGTTCAATAGTTCATGGCCAGCGCTTCAAGACTTGGGTCAATTGGTATGCTTTACACATAGTCAGTCATGACGATCAGACACACGGATGGATGAAAGTCATTTTCATCGTTTCCCGTGGTCATACGGACTTCCTTTCCTCTTTGTAAATACACGTTTTCAAAGATTATTCTTTCTTTATGCAAACATTAGGGGCACATGTTAACTGAAGAAATTAGTTATAATAATAGGCCTCCATGAAAATATTTATGCGACCAGACTCACAACCTGTTTCTTTTAACAGCTTTTCAATATGAAAAGTCAACCTGGAGTACACAAAATCGGTGGTTTTATTTTGGTTAAATCATATAGCAGACCAAAGAAAAAAATCTAATGCTTGGTCAAAATTCTACTATATGACTTTGTAAACCCAAACAAGCAATGTAAAATTCAAGCTTGCTAAAAACAGTCATTCACATCCATTATAAAGATTTTTCTTGACATACCCAAACATAGTATCATAAAGCGCCAGTAAAAATCAGACCTAAGATTTAATTCCTTTTTTCCTAGTGGAAACTTTATCTTCGCACTGACTATGCGTTATTCAAAGAGTCTGGCAGCTCTGAATATGCCGGGACAGTTTTGACGCTGCAGTGAATCATTCCGGCACGTTTGATTTTGAAATTCCATCACAAAATTCAATCCATAATATGCTACCTGTGGTAGCCAGGATAAAATGAGTGCCTTGTCCTAATGGAGACGGATGGTAATCTAGGAGGACCCATGTGCCTTTGAGCACGTAAAAGAACCCTCAGTAGTGGGAAATCAAAAAGAGCAGGCCATTCTGGCCGCCACTCTGGCAAAATTGTATCCCTACCAAAGGCCTATGTAGAAATACCTCTACAACATCTTGTACCTCAGGTTGATTGACCAGTTCATTATTCTGAACAATGTAAAAGACACAAAGATCAGAGGGGAAAAATTTGTGGCTAGGCATCAATACTTGCCTCAGAGTAAAATTAGCCCAGGCGTAGCAGTGATAGCAACTGTTACAGGATTGTCAATATTGACGTAAAAGGTCACATATATATATATATATATATATATATATATATATATATATATATATATATATATATATATATATATATATATATATATATATATATATATATATATATATATATATAATATACATCTGAACTGTCATCATCAGCATCTTCTTCATCATCAGCATCACAGTCTTTGCCTTCTTTTTCTTTCGCTTTACTTGACTGAATAAGAAAAAATCAAATGACACTTGTAAACAATTTTTTTCATTATAATAATAATAATAATAATAATAATAATAATAATAAATTTTCTTAGAGCGCCTATTCCCATTTAAAATCAACAAACTTTAGGCCCTTATTGTTCTAAAATGACATGTTGAGAAAATGATGATAATCTTTGTCAAGACACTCATAAAACCTGTAAAGACAAACAAAGCCCTGTAAGAACAAGACCCAAGTCATTGCCCTGTATGAACAAGAACATCAAGATAACACCAAAGCCCTGTAAGAACAAAGACAAGACAAACACAGAGGAATACACAGAAAAAAAAAAGATGTGGGCGTCAATAGAATCCATTCCGCGACCTCGGTGTCGGCACCCATCATCTCGCCATTACAAAAGAGCACACTACCGACCAAGGTGACCAGCTCCTTAAGGTTAGTGTTCTTGTTCATCATAAATCCTATGGCAACCCTTTTTTCTCTCTCTTTCTTTGTACATAATCTAAATTAAAACTTTTAAAATCACGAAATATTATGATATGTTAAAAAGACATTGATTACATTTCTCAACCCATTTAAACAACAAAAAAGAGAGAAACAAAACCAAAACTCTCACTAACCAGAGCATCATGAGCAACAAGAAAACAAAACAAAAATCTCACAAACCAGAGCATCATGAGCAACAAGAAAACAAAACTCTCACTAACCAGAGCATCATGAGCAACAAGAAAACAAAACTCTCACTAACCAGAGCATCATGAGCAACAAGAAATCAAACTCTCACTAACCAGAGCATCATGAGCAACAAGAAATCAAAACTCTCACTAACCAGAGCATCATGAGCAACAAGAAAACAAAACTCTCACTAACCAGAGGATCATGAGCAACAAGAAAACAAAACTCTCACTAACCAGAGCATCATGAGCAACAAGAAAAGCAAAACTCTCACTAAGCAACAAGAAAAACAAACAAAAATCTCACAAACCAGAGCATCATGAGCAACAAGAAAAAAAAAAATCTCACAAACCAGAGCATCATGAGCAACAAGAAAACAAAACAAAATCTCACAAACCAGAGCATCATGAGCAACAAGAAAACAAAAAAAATCTCACAAACCAGAGCATCATGAGCAACAAGAAAACAAAACAAAAATCTCACAAACCAGAGCATCATGAGCAACAAGAAAAAAAACAAAATCTCTCACAAACCAGAAACATCATGAGCAACAAGAAAACAAAAAAAATCTCACAAACCAGAGCATCTCAAGAAAACAAACCTCTCACAAACCAGAGCATCATGAGCAACAAGAAAACAAAACAAAAACTCTCACAAACCAGAGCATCATGAGCAACAAGAAAACAAAACTCTCACAAACCAGAGCATCATGAGCAACAAGAAAACAAAACTCTCACAAACCAGAGCATCATGAGCAACAACAAAACAAAAACTCTCACAAACCAGAAAACAGCAACAAGAAAACAAAAACAAACTCTCACAAACAAGAGCATCATGAGCAACAAGAAAACAAAACCAAAACTCTCACAAACCAGAGCATCATGAGCAACAAGAAAACAAAACCAAAACTCTCACAAACAAGAGCATCATGAGCAACAAGAAAACAAAACCAAAACTCTCACAAACAAGAGCATCATGAGCAACAAGAAAACAAAACCAAAACTCTCACAAAACAGAGCATCATGAGCAACAAGAAAACAAAAGAGCTTATATCTTCAAACCTGTTAATTAAAAGAGTAGTAAGTTAGCACAGGTATAAAAACTATATTTTTTTAACAATATGCAAAAGCATTTTGTACAGGTAAATGTGATTTATATAATATTACGTGTAGTAAAAAATATACAGTAGTGACTGCCTAAATGCCGGGTGCTTAGGAAGCAGAGAAAACAGGCATTTAGGTGAAACAGGCATTTAGGCGAAAGTAGGTCAGGGGCAACAATTTTGGGAGTGGGGCGGGGGGGGGGGGGGTGATGACTAAGGAAGTTCATCAGAAATTCAACATTTAAGAAAAATGTAATGGGATAAATAGGGACACCTGGAAACTATTTAGCTCTTTAGCACTGAGGCAGTGCGTGCAGGCGGGTTGACCTTCGCTCGCCACGAAGACCCGAAGGCACAATTGGTACAGCCAATGCAAGACAGGGGGCAATAAAATTGTTCACACTTTGTTCCTCGATCGCGATGCATGTCCAGTCTATTAAAAAAATACCAGGTGATGCAACCTATGACATCAAGAAAGAACCGTGAGCAGAGTCCAAAAGACCTAATTCTAATTGCCCAGCGACAAACCAGTGATCCAATGGAACAAAGGCTGTGCTGTACAGTGGGTGGAGTTATGAAGAGAAAATTGGTCATCTTCTATTACATTACAATGGATAGGGAAGGAAGGGTGGTTACAATGCATGGCACATTGTTACAATGCATGGCACATTGTTGACAGGCATAAAAGCCCTATTAGCGAGGGGATTACACTATGTATGATACAAATTTTAAAAAAAAACAAATCAATTACAGACACATTTTATGATAATTTGGAGAAAATGATACCTGCAGTTGCCGTTGAGACTGGGTATATGGGCGAAAATCTTGGTTTTGAAATGGGCATTTAGTGGGGCAATTTATATTGAAAAAATTTGGTTTTACTGAGATTGCACATTTAGGCAAAACAGGCATTAAGGCGACGGGCATCTAGGCGGTCACCACTGTATAGGATTAAACATACAGATACCTTTCATGTATACCATGACCTTTTCATGTAAATAATAATAACAAATGCCAAATAAAAAAAAGAAAATGTTTTACCTCTTTACGGTCTTTTGATTGGTTCCCATTTGAAGAATTCACAGCAGAGCAGCTTGACTTTTTAGTTAGCCACAGCTCGTGTAAGTACTTGTAACATTCTAGGCAACACGAGAAACACAAAGGCGTCATGAGTGAGAATAACAGTCACACAAGACCAGCAGTCAGCAAAGAACATGGTTTTGTGAAATAACGCAACAGCTTTTGTTTCTCTTTGAAATAAACTCTGTCCAACATGTGCACTGATCTAAGGTAATGCAACAGCAGCATAAGCATACCAAATAATATATCATCTTTACAAACATTTTGCAAGATTATTATATAAAGGTATTATATGAAGGGTTGTGGCATCGGTGGCCAAGTGGTTAGGTTGCTGGAATTGGAATCATGAGGTCACGAATTCCAATCCTGGCAAAGCTAGGCCCAATGTTGCTGGGAAAGACCTGGACAGGGCGAGTTTGGGACCAAAAGGCTGATTCTCTGTTCTTTGCATATTCGGGTAGAATGATCATTTATCTTCAAGTTTATGGCTGCAAAATTTCCACATTGTTTTTACAAAATATTTTGTAGTTTAAAACAGTCAAAACTTTTATGTAAATTACCCTAACACTGACTGAGAAGATGACAGTAAAAACCTGTATATTGGTGGCTAATCGCCAAATGTGGCAACACCAAGGTCATATAGCTTCTGCCGACAACGTTCGTCGATTCGGACCATCGCTGTGTGACGTAAGAGGCGTTGCACGTCAATGTGTATGTAAACACGCGGACAAGCATAGGAATAGAGGAAATAAACAAAAAACTGGTCATTTTGACCTCTGTTTTCACAACAGTGCACATCTAAACCTAGATTTATAATCCTATTTACATTAGTTACAATGCCAGAGACTGTTGAAAGAGTACAACAAGGCTACAACAAGGGAAACCCGTCTGAAGCGTTTGTTTTGTGTTATTTTATCTTTATTTTTTTATTTGCATTTTTCTCGAAATGTAGTTTTTTTCACACTAAAATTCTGTTTTATGGCAACCAAGGACGTTACAAACTTTTCAATGATATAGGACGACTAGGGTTTAGACAGTTACTCACGTACATACTAAAAGCAAAAACACAAACTCAAAATAAATCACTTCAGGAGACCCCCCCCCCCCCCTTAACAAGATAATTTGAGTTTGATTTGATTTTACCCACAACTATGGTTGATGTCAGGGTTTTGGCCCGGACTGCCCTGTAAACAGCCACAGGATCTTTAACATGCACAGAGTATTCTGATCTGCACACATTACATCATCTGTTTGCTATGGGACTAGGTGTCGACCAACCTAAACTGGGGGTCAGGTCTTACTCAAAATGACTTGAGTAAATTTTGCAATCACCGAGGCTTGAACTCACAGCCTTTTGGTTGAGAGGCCAACACATTGTCTCTGCAGTACCAAGTCTCCGTAAATATCGGTAAGGTATCCACTTCAATTTCCCAATAATTAGATAACTTAAGCAACTTTTGTTTCCTTCCGTCTATGTAATTTTACTATTAGGCGTGAGCATGAAATCTAATATATAAAATATGTAAGTATGATACAACATTTTGATGTCCATAATTAAAATTATGCACAATGGCAGCATAGTATAGGAGAAGGAACACAGACGGTTAATAAATGCATGTCATGTTCATGCACGCAAATGCATCCCCACACACACACAAACATACACACACATACATTCCATTCAGCTACACCAAAGATAAAAGCATCTTACTTTTTAACATATGAGGGTGGCAGAGGAAAACCAGTTGATGAATAGCAAACAATTCCATCTAGCAGGACACATGACAAGGCTAAGTATAAACAAACAGGCTTGTGTATGGTATCTGTTCCAAGAGCAGGAGAAAAGAAGAGAAAAATGAAGAGCATATTAATTTATAAAGTTTTTAAACATGCAATGTGTCAATTTATATTAAAACGTACACAAAAGATATTATATCTGACAATGCCCAATATTTAGGAAAATGTTCCAGAAGTCTGGTCCTCATAAAGATCCAGGCTCACCACTATTTCACCATTGATGCCCTGACATATATTTTCTACCAAAGTTTTAAGAATTCCATGCTACTGAAACATTTCAAGTGGAGATGTTTACCCAATGTATAAAAAAAACCCCAACAATTAAAGATAGGGGGAAGACACCCTGAGCTCCCTCAATGTTGATACTTTGTGTGCAGAAGTCAAATTTGCCCCTGAATGTATCAAAAGGAGCATTTTTGACATGTATAGCAAAAAAGTTCAAACTTACATTAACGATGGTAGAGTTGCATCCCATCTTAAAATTGAGTAGAAGTAGCCAAGGTACTCGTTGCTTTTTTATAACAAAATCGTGCATTTCGATCAAGCTGAAAGAAGCAAAGACATGATAATATAATTTTGCATGATGTTATTCTTAAAGAAGAAATTAAAAGGAAATCTGTGTTTAACAACTATAGTAGCTTTAAGCTCTGATCTACATAGAACAAATGGGATGCCCAGACAAAAGATAACTTTACATAAAGTTATGATTATATAACTGTTCTTCTTTATTATGCCACATATCTGGTAGCTAAGATGAAATGCTGTTTACTTGACTTTTCATTTTAATCATCTTATTCGCACTACTACAGTGTTTTACTACAATCATCGCCGCTTAGTGTCACAAGGTCCGTTCCCTTGTATTTCCGTGATGCTTCTTGTGTAATGACTGGGGTGGCCTTTCTGGAGAAATTTCAAAGCTTCCATGGGAAGAGATATACACAAGCTAAAACTAATTCTCATATTCTGAAGAGAAAGTTGCTTTAGTTTGTTTTCAACTTTGCTTGAAAATGTCCACCCAACAATTATATTACATAAAAAGAGACCAAGCAGGGCGTGCAATTGACCAGATGCAATCTTACACATCATGTTGAACGTATAATTCTAGTCATGATAAAAACAAATAAAAAATAAAAATGGGCCTATCTCACAATGATAAAGAATCCTTTAAAAGTTCCTGGATTCAGATAGTGAATCGAAGACCCCAAAATTTGAATCAATTGTTCTTTGTTCATTTCTAACCTATCCTGAAAATGTCATAAATACATGTCATTAAGTTATGAGTAATATTGTTCACAGACTAAAAACATAATTTCCTTCTTTGTCAAAGGTAACGAATAGGGGAACAAAGGGAAAAAATAATAGAATAAGGGAACAAAGGGAAAAAAATAATAGGGACACAGGCTATGAATTGAAACCCTCTCTAGATAAACAAAGACAACATTCACCTGTATCGAAAATTCTGGACCACGTCTAAGGCACCTCCAATGTCAGAGGATTCATTTTCAACTTGAGATTTTAATGATGAGGGTAGAACTTTGTCTAAGATCCGAGTGTGGATTTGAAAGAGGCAAAGGGTAGCAACACCAATGACCAGACTTGAAGCACAGACAAACACAGCAGCTGGAAAGACAATGGTAACAAAAAATATGTATTAGATCCGTAGAAATTAAATGTGTGTATATTCTTGTCACAAACATGTAATTAAGACACTATCCAATAAAGATAAAGATGAATTTATAGGCTTTTCCCTCGCACAAATGCAGGCCCACCGACTGTGCATTATCTATCCCCCAGCAGGCCATTTCACTCAAAGTCCTCTACTCCCCGGGGAGCATGCAGTACAACAACCTGTTAGGTGCTTCGTACTAACACTCTGACAAGATCTTTCTCTACATATAGCTATGCGAGGAAAGCAGAGTGAAATACCTTTCCTGAGAGTACAACGCTGTGAAGAACAAAACACCTGGGCCAGCCATGCATTCATGGAACAGCACCAGATTAGTTAAGCTCCTAAAATGTGCGCAGGCCATCCCTGGCTCTCTACTCACCTGGACAGATACTAAAACAAAATTTATGTGAGATTTTATTTCTAGCCCACGCTTTTGCGTTTGCTGCACCATCAGTGTGGAATGCTTTAACACCATAAACCAGAAGCTGTGCCCCGTTTGATGCTTTCAAATCTGAACTGAAAACGGAATTGTTTAAGCAGGCATATGCATGTAACTAAGTTATCTTTTTCTTTTTAAAAATTAAATTAATGAATTATGATGCATCTTTTTTTAACTTGTCAGTAAATTGTCTTTCTAATGTATAGCGCCATTGAACATTTGGATGGAGTTTGGCGTTCCATGAATGTTTTTATCACTTATACAAATGCAAATAATTATTTTTAAAAAGACGTATCCTGCAAAGGCCAATAAGGGAAAAAAAGGAATGAGTTGGAAAATATAAGATTTAAGAGGACGAAAGGAAGAAGTATATACAAGATAGATAATGTGGGTGCATGTCATCTGTAAAATAAAGTGAAATAAAGAGGCAAAGAGAAGAAGTGGACATGGAAGTATACACTAGAATACTTGAACAACACATCGTCAGATATTAGGTCCATGGTCTCTTTCAAATAAACTTTAAAAAAACCATATAAAAATATAAAACAATAATATGTGTCTGTTTAAAGAAATTGAAATCAAAACTTTGATACTGTTATCATGAAAAGAATGATATTGTCAAACTGAATGCAATAACCAAATAAAAGTAAATGTATAAAATATAATAATGATCACAATACCTTGACTAAGCCAGACACAAGCAATGTTACATAAAAGCCAAACTATGATTGTTGCATTTCTGAAACGCCATCTGAAAAAATTGAATACAAAAATATAAGATACAAGAAAAACAATATCATGACCATTCTTACTTAAATAGATGGACAATGTCTTTTCAAGTCTTTAATCACAATTGCAACCAGATATGAGATATCTATGATAGAAAAATATTCTATATCTTTTCATTAGTCTTCAATAATGTTCAGAGTTTTCATGTTAAATAGATTGAAAACTTTATTTCTCAGTTAAAGTTATATACACAAAATGAGTAAAACCCTTCTCCCTGTGAAAGAAAAGAAATATTTCGATTTGTTTAATTGGTAATACTTTTCATACAGTATTCATTATAATGCAGGTATTGATCCAAAGATTGCAGATGATGAAAAAGATTACCTTCTGATGTCATCAACAGTGTAGAAGATGAGGGCAAAGGGCTCAATGAGATGTGAAAATCGGTCAACTTCCTTTTACAAAATCGGATAAATCAAGAACCATAGACGTTTCTTTACGTTTTCCATTGTGCTCTGGTGTGTCCATGTCTGATGCTGTGACATGCACAATCACATCTCATGGGTCTCTAAGGAAAGTGGAGAGAGACAATCTCGAAATGCAGTTTGCAAATACATTAATAAAACAAATTATTTTCACATCATCAACGAATTAAATATTACAGAGAGAGAGAGAGAGAGAGAGAGAGAGAGAGAGAGAGAGAGAGAGAGAGAGAGAGAGGAGAGAGAGAGAGAGAGAGAGAGAGAGAGAGAGAGAGAGAGAGAGAGAGAGAGAGAGAGAGAGAGAGAGAGAGAGAGAGAGAGAGAGAGAGACAGACAGACAGAGACACAGAGGAGAACACACAGACAGAGACTGAGAGACACAGAGAGAGAGAGAGAGAGAGAGAGAGAGAGAGAGAGAGAGAGAGAGAGAGAGAGAGATACTGTGTTTCATCTATGCTTATAAACCTTTATGTAGATAGTCTTGGGAGGAGTTCCATAATCGGGTCCAATATTTAATATTGGTAGTAAGCAAAAGTCAGTGATAAATAAACATAACACACGTCACATCATCTCTAGATATCAGTAAATTGAAATGGGTGGGGCGGGTGGGTGGTAGGCCTGGGCAAGACTCGCATTTCTATTACTCGTTGATACCAACTACTGTCTTCTCGAGTCTCGCGTTACTCGAGCAAATGCTTTGATGAATACCACGAGACCTGCTTGTGTATTCACGGCAGCAAATAGGAAGCCGAAGCCTGAACACCTGGGTGATGAAAACCCTCACGCAATCATTACAGCACATACTGAAGCCTGAACACTGAAGTAAGGAGGATATGTGAGTGTGTGTGTGTGTGGGGAATGGGAGGGGGAAATTGGTGTGAACTCTATGCCCCATGCTGATTTAAGCGACAAGATTTAAGAGAAGACAGACACATAGAGAAACTTGTTAAGTATTGTAATAAACTGATGTGAACTGAAAGTTAGTTGGGCACATGCTCAAAAGGGTTGGTGACAGGACAGGAATGAGGGTCCCTGTAAAGGGTGTAGTCGGGGAGGGAGGGGTTGGTATGGAAATACATTGTGTAAGCCTGCAAAGAGCTGGATATGAGAGATGTCAACAGTGAAATAAGGATTCAAAACCGGTTTTCCACTGCGGCGTCAGTCGACTCTCGAAAGCCCATAATACATGTGTGTGATACTGGTCAGTGACGGGTGAGAATGAGAAACGTCGGAGGATTGCAGCGACAAACGATCATGTAGAAGATGTAGTGTAGTGAGTGTAGCACACTCCATACTGTGATGGCTCACCGAGCACAGGACAAATCCAAATAGATCCAAGTCCAAGACAAATAGTTGGTGGTTGGTGACATATTTAATAATTCATTCATTCATCAAAAATATCCCCTCAATCGGAGGCACATCTAGTGGACGTAGACAGGACTAGGCCTACATAATGATAAAAATAATAATAATACAAATACAACGGTCTCTCATTTCATCTCTGGCCCAGCCCGCCTCAGGGGTTCCCGCGAATTCTTGGTGGGCGTGGGCGTCTCTCTCTCTCTCTCTCTTCCAATTCTCTCTATTCCTCTATCCTCTCAAATCTCCCTGGCGACCTCTTATATAGGCATCGTGCGGACGTCTCAGAAAGCTTCTACATCACGCGCCGGCCAACACTATCCATATTCCAACTGAGAGAGAGACCAGCCATGACATAACATCAATACAATAATACAGCATGGTCCAACATTATGAAATGTACACCAGTGCATGGGGACAACATGGGCTACATTCTGACAAATTATCAATAATCTAACTTGCTTTAATTTCCACATAAAATAGATTTAAGGATGAGCTAAGGGGTGTTAAGATCATAAACAAGTTGGTAAAATAGTTAAAATAAAAGGCTACAAAAGAAAGATGGTTATGAAAATAATGTTAATGTGAGGTCTTTATCTCCCCAATCCATGGATATCAATCGTTCATCCATCAATCTACTAATTAAGCCACAAATAAACTAAAACCATCAACACGCTAGCACACTTTGCTAAACACATATAGTAAAACAATGCTTTCTACTAAATCAGAACTCCCGCGCCCGCGTCTCGTTGGCTTGACCTAATTACGGCGCTGGACACCTGTGCTACAAATCCAGGCTACAGGCTTAGCCCTACAGTGAGTCGATGTCCATACAATATTATTTGGGTCTGTGGCTGTGGGCCTGGGCACACACACACACACACACAGGTCTACCCATTCGTTAGTATTTATTACCTCTAGTCTCGAGACTGGTCAGCTTCGAATAATCACTTAAAAGCCTTGTATTTGTATTCGTTGGTATCTAGTAATGGCTCCAGTTGCACCCAGGCCTAATTGTTGGGTGGGTGTGTGTGTGTCAGAGGTGGTGATAGAGGTAAAAATAATGACTGGACCTGACTATGGAACCTCTTTCAAGTGTTTTATGTGGAAAGAGTGGCAAAGAGGATTCGGAAGATGGGAGAAGATGTTGATTAAATGAAGCATGGTGGTAGTGGGGTGAGTGGGGATGGTTCAGGGTCAGGGACGGTGATAGTATGTGCACAACTATGGGAGTTCTTACTATTAGAATCTAATAAATCTATTCTAGATCTAAATATAGAAAATAAAGACATGAGATGAGAGCAGATAGATTTATTGATACTTTAATTCTCTTTAATTTATGATTTTAACCGCACAGCCTAGATCTAGATATCTATCTAATTAGCTTTTCTACTTAGAAGACTAAAACCTAAACTTAATGAATGGTAAAACTGTAGCTTACCCGATAGCTTAAAAATGGTTCTAAACAGTAGATTTACAGTATTTCAAATTTGGTCTTTATTGACTAACCCAAACCAATCTTCTGTGCATATGCATGCGCACACACCAGGGAGGTAAGGTGCACACAGTTGAGAAATGTCTGCATGCACCCATCCATGAAAAACAACAGCGCGTCTTATTTGTGCAGAATTGGGATTTTATTGTCATACTTACATCTAACACACCAAAAATGTGTGCACACGGACTACAAATTTTTTTCATAGTGGAAACATTGACCCTGACCCTAACCCTAAACCTTTTTCTTTTGTTCAGTTAACTCAATTAACTGGTCCGGCTGCCTACACTATTACATCTAGATCTAGATGTAGATCTAGAATTGTCTAGTTAAGTTCTAGAATAAAAATAAACTACTCTTTATCTTAATATCTGAGTCTAGCATCTATATCTAGAATATATATAATCTAGATACATCTTATATAGTAAATAGATCTAGATATAGAGCCATATAATATCAGTCTTATCTACAAACAAGTCAGTGAGTAAGAGAGGTACAAGGCCTAACTAGAGTTTATATCATGTTGAGGCACCTCTTTTCCTTCATACAGAAGGGCATGTTGACATGCACACGGAGATATAATAAAACTTTCGCCATGCTCCATGCTTACCAAAATATCACGTCTTTATCGATGAGTTCAAAGATAAATATATAAATATTGACCACGAAACATTGAGCCCTTTCTTCCTTGTTGGTCTTGTCATTGATTTTCTCAACTCCAAAATGTGTGAGCGACGAGAGCGTTACAAGTGTTGGATTTTTGGAATGAAGAAACAGATGAAACAGACGAAACATTACGATTACGAGTACATGCTAGTCATTTTAGTACAAATCTGACCTACATTATTTTACGCCGCTTAAGTATACATTAACCGATCTTCATCATATTTCAGACCTTACAGTGAAATAGATGTCTATAATTTTTTTTAAATCAGTCTCACGTCACCCTGATGCTCACCCTTCGAAGTCCTGAAAAGTCAGTAGTCAGCAGCTCCAGCAAAAACTTGGAAACATTTTTGTGGAGTATCGGACTTGGTTTATGTTTTGACTCGAGTGTGATCTCATCATCGCTGATGTAGATGACCGATTAATTAGCATTCTAATCACTGAAGTCTGAAAATATGTGTACCATGCGTAATAATATTTTATTAAAACCAATCTCTGTATAAAATAAATATTGACCAACCACATTGATAAAATCATAATTTTCATAGAAATCATAATATGAGTCTTCTCTCGAAATTAATTGTTTTGCCAATCATATCTAAAAATATACATAAAACCGAAGCGTCGCTTATGTGTGTCTGTAGATTAGCTTGTTGTTTTGTGCACGCTAATATGTTATAGATTTTTAAAATATATTAGGTTACGTGTACTAAAGCAAAATTTGTCTTAGCTTTTTCTGAGCTCACATGGTGCCTTAGTATGTCGAAAATATACATAAAACCGAAGCGAAATAGGGTCATTTGAAAGTAACCAATTTGGAATCAGCGATATGCTGTTTAAAATGTAACATGACCTGAAGGCTCTAAGAGTTTGGCGTGCTACCCTGAAAAAGAATAGGATACTAAACCTTCATATCAACAACCAGACTATTGCACATTTTACAAAAGCAATGAAAGGAGACAATGACGGTTGGGAATCGTCATAAGAATGTGGGAAACGCAGTACATGATAAAATAAGATGGAGGTAATGGCAAAGAGACATTAGCACGCTGGAAAGCCCCAAGGGAACAAAATCTGATACAAAGTTTTTCAATAATAGGAATAGACAGAAAAATGGTAGTCCCTAAACGATTCCTGTTGGTAGCATTTCAGTTCTTTCATGGCGGCCCTGGATGTCGACGCAGAGGTCGCGGGTTGCTGGTTCGATCCCAATGGTGGCTCCTAGGATTTTTCTTCCCACTTGTCTATTCCTTGTATTTGTCTCGTCTTTGTTCCTAGGGGATTTAATATTGTCTTATGTCAAACCTGGATAAACCCTGAATATGGGGCGTTAAGGTCTTGAAATGATCTTTTTTTTTTATTCATGTAAGGTGTATTTGTTACTTGATAAAACTGTTATATCGGAAGTCTGGACGAGCATATTATACTCATTATGGTTATAAACATTTTATACCTGATAGCAGCAGCGGATGCAATTCAAGCACAGCAACATGTATAATAAGTTAATTAATGTTATGTGAGAGAAAGAAACACGCAAGAAATGCTTGTGATGAGCGTTACGGTAGGTTCGATTAGAGACTGGTCGCCGACATGCTATGAACATAACCACCAGGGGGTAGAAATGGGAAATCAACTTCCTTCACGGCCGTTACGGCTCATAGAGCTGGATTTTATCCTGGTTTCTATAGCGCGAATCGGAACAGGGATATCAAATTGGCTTCTAGGCAGGATGCTAATAAGTCCGTTGCAGCTCTTATTGCCCAGCTCCTGCTGGTACCCATTTGCATTTCAAGTGTCTTTTTCAACGTCGGTACTAACGTTAGCATTGCCAGGTAGAAATGGTGGGTGGTACTAAAGGATGTTATGTCAATGCTTGCATTAGTCGCATCGCAACACATTATCCTGCTGTCAAAAAAAAAGAAGAATTATTATGGCATAAGGACAAACTAAAAGTGCAGGCTGCTAGCGTTGGGGGCACATAATAATTTTGTGAAATGTATCAAATATATCTCTGTATATAATTTTGAGTTGGTCGACCTTTGTTCGTAAAAGGCTATGTTGATAGGCTACTAAAGTAACCATATTTTGCATGTAGGCTTTAAAAATTCTCAGGTCGTCTTTTGTTCAAGAAAATGTTCTGCCAAAAGTGACGTTGAATTAATTTAAACTTCATTGTTTCCCCGTCTTTATGAGCATCATTTTCCTTCGGGAAGCCCGCCTTTTTGAACAGGTCATACCGGGTAATTAAAAGGTGGAATAGTACGTTCACATCCATCTGCGTAACATCGGTATCGAATACTGATCCGATCTAATAATCGTACGGTATCACCCGGGATGTGACATCATCATCATCATTGCCTTTTCACCCTATACCAGGGTATAGGCAATGAACAACAGACTTCCACTTATTCCTATCTTGGGCAACTCTTGATAAGTCCCTCCCCAAAAAAGACTCCTTCTCCTCAAGTCATCTTCCACTAGCCTTCTTCATGTTAATCGTGCTCTTCCCCTAACCCTCTGTCCTTGTGGAATCCACTGAAGAGCATGTCTTGTGGTACTTCTCTGAGGTTTACTGAGGTGTGTCCTATCCATCTCCCTCTCTGCTGTCCTATTTCTTCTGCTTTTGGTTTCTGTACTGTTTTCCCCCTGAGTGTTTCATTATGGATTTTATCTGGCCACTGAATGCGTCGTATTTTCGTAAGGCAAATGTTGCCAAAGCTCTGAAGTTTTCTTCTCCAGGTCTTAGATGGGCTCCAGATCTCACATCCATATAACAATACCGATTTGACATTGGAGTTGAAAAGTCTAATCTTTGTTTTAGTGGCGATGGGCTGCAAAAATGGACCATTTTTGAGAAAGGTAACTAATCTTTTTTGCTTTCTTTTGCGAAACATAAATTCATCTTAAATTTCTTGCTTCTGTTATTGATTTATAAATAAATATATTATTGTTTAAGTTCCTGAATGCCGTTCTTGATTTGATTTTCCTATTCCTGTCTTGATATATTATATATATATAATTCTGGGTCGTTCCTTGTTCGCCACATTCTCTGTTGCCTGGTCACTAACAGTGACCATATTTTGCATGTAGGTTCTAAATGATCGGAAGATCGTTTATATTCGAGGATTTTTTCCCCACCAGAAGTCCCTTTTAGTCGACAAAAATATATCCTCAAATGAAAACGATTATTTCGTTGGTACTAAACGATGTTTAATTATCAATAATTTCGTTATTTCACTGTCTTTGAGTAGACGTTTTATTTACATAAGCCGCTATTTTGAACATATTTTATGTTAAAAAGTTGGAATAGTAAGCCGACCGTTCATGACTGACCGCGTAATCCAAGTATCGAATACATCTTCTTGTTCTTCTTCTTCGATCTCTCTACAAGCGGATCAGATCAGGATGCAGATTGTCTCCATGAATTGCATAATCTTTTGCAGACTCTCCATAGGGCCGTAGAGCCTTTCTTCCAGATGTGCCTCTCCCTGCCATATCACTGTTCTCTCTGATGTGTGGAGCGGACACTGCTGGAGAATATGTTCAATGTTCTGGTGGGGTGCTCCACACTCACACCCTTCTGATTCCCCAACTTTCAGATAGCGATTCATAATGTTCATGGAGACAGCTGTGCCCCGCCCTGAGTCTGAATAGTGTGACCTGGGAATTTTTGTCAAGTCGGTGTATGGGATCTTTGGGGTTATAGCTGTTATGTTTTTCTCCCCATTGATTGCAGACAACTGCCTTGATGATTGTCTTCTCTTCCTCGAAGGTCAATGACAGAGATTCCTGGGGCATAGTCGAACCTTATTTTATGAGTTCATCTGCACGTTCATTCCCATCAATATGGCGTTGTCCAGATATCCATTGTAATATGGTGTGTCGCGTTGACTGACATAACTGTGCAAGATATAGGGAAAATGATTTAACTGGTTTTCATTGGTTGTATTTAGTGTCTGTAGTATGGATTTGGCATTCGTAAAAATCGAATACTAATCCGATCTAATAATCGAATGTGGCATCGCCGCAGGGTGTATCTTGCTTGTATAATAATATATTTATTTATAAATCAATAACAACGGCAAGAAATTTAAGATGAATTTATATATCGCAAAAGAAAAAAGCACAAAAAAAGCTATTACGGTTACCTTTCTTAAAACTTATGGTCCATTTTTGCAGCCCATCCATCCATGAAAATGGCCATCAGTTTCCAGAAAGTTTTGATGAGCAGTGCAAAAATAGCGTTTGGAGACCTAATATTTGGTGTTTTTGTGGGCAATGCAACTTCCTTTTGCTACATAAAAAAGAAAAATAATAGCCACATTGAAACCAATTTATAACGTTCTCGGAATGATAAATATGATGACGGTGACTGGTTCGATCACCAAAACAGTAAAACCTGGAAGATTAAATTGGTCACAATGTGCTCCATGTACCTCCAGCTGCATTAAGATGAACTCTGGATGTGTAAAGAGGGAGATGCTAACCCAGAGAGATGGAGGAGAAGAGTAAAGTAAGTAAAGTTTCTTCAAGGCCATTAAGACTCATAGAACCGGGATTCATCCCGGTTTCTGTAGCGTGTAGCAGAACAGGTGATTATGATCACCTACTCGACAGGGCACTAATCGACGTAGGTTTTTACTCTCAAGCTAGTAATTGTACTGCACCCATTTGAACCTGGGTCGAGTGGGGAGAATGTGTGTTAAGTGTCTTTCCAAAGGAAGACAACGTCAGATTTAGATTAGCTAGGATTCGAACCCGGGGCCTCCTGATCTCAAGTCCGGCAGCCTAACTACTCGTCCACAGGAGTAGAAGGAGTGTCAAAAAATAGATAAAAGAAAGTGGGAGGTGGGGAAAAATTGCAGAAAAGTTGCCCATGATAGATAGCAGCAGCGCTGAGAGTTTGTGGGAGCCTTATAATATGCTTCCACGCATGAGGTGTATAAAACAAAACTGACGGCTTTGGTATGCTAGTCCTGAAACGACGTCGATTACGATCTCTTTCATTGACTTTGACTTTAAGCAGTCCGTTCAATATATGAATGTACAAACGATGTCGCTCAGTACAGACATGTGATGAGAGACAGAGAGAGAGAGAGAGAGAGAGAGAGAGAGAGAGAGAGAGAGAGAGAGAGAGAGAGAGAGAGAGAGAGAGAGAGAGAGAGAGAGAGAGAGAGAGAGAGAGAGAGAGAGAGAGAGAGAGAGAGAGAGAGAGAGAGAGAGAGAGAGAGAGAGAGAGAGAGAGAGAGAGAGAGAGAGAGAGAGAGAGAGAGAGAGAGAGAGAGAGAGAGAGAGAGAGAGAGAGAGAGAGATAGAGAGATAGATAGATAGAGAGAGAGAGAGAGAGAGAGAGAGAGAGAGAGAGAGAGAGAGAGAGAGAGAGAGAGAGAGAGAGAGAGAGAGAGAGAGAGAGAGACAGACAGACAGACAGACAGACAGACAGACAGACAGACAGACAGACAGACAGACAGACAGACAGACAGACAGACAGACAGATGGGTTAAGCGATAAAGTCTCGAGAAAAATGTTCAATCTTTCGGGCACGAGCTCACGGCCTTTTGGAGAAGCCGACACTGAGAAGCCGACACTTTGTCTCTGGACCACCGATTCCACCATAAACAAGGAACAAATTGAGTACGAAGATCTAATGACATGCAAACTGTCTTCATATGTATTTATGTCGTGACATTTGTCTTCATATGTATGTCGTGATTTATGTAGCACGAAGATCTAATGACATGCAAACTGTCTTCATATGTATGTCGTGATTTATGTAGCACGAAGATCTAATGACATTCAAACTGTCTTCATATGTATGTCGTGATTTATGTAGCACGAAGATCTAATGACATGCAAACTGTCTTCATATGTATGTCGTGATTTATGTAGCACGAAGATCTAATGACATGCAAACTGTCTTCATATGTATGTCGTGATTTATGTAGCACGAAAATCTAATGACATGCAAACTGTCTTCATATGTATGTCGTGATTTATGTAGGACGAAGATCTAATGACATGCAAACTGTCTTCATATGTATGTCGTGATTTATGTAGCACGAAGATCTAATGACATTCAAACTGACTTCAATGTATGTCGTGATTTATGTAGCACGAAGATCTAATGACATGCAAACTGTCTTCATATGTATGTCGTGATTTATGTAGCACGAAGATCTAATGACATTCAAACTGACTTCCAATGTATGTCGTGATTTATGTAGCACGAAGATCTAATGACATTCAAACTGACTTCCAATGTATGTCGTGATTTATGTAGCACGAAGATCTAATGATATTCAAACTGTCTTCATATGTATGTCGTGATTTATGTAGCACGAAGATCTAATGACATTCAAACTGTCTTCATATTATGTCGTGATTTATGTCGATATTTATGTATTACTCGTGATTTAAGCTTTTCTTTTGTAATGTTCCACAATACTAAAATTGGTGATCATTCTTCAGCAATACCTTGTTTTAAAGGAGTGCACCAACACGTTATATGTTGAAGACAGTATTCATTTCATTGACATATTCAAAGTGGTCATCATGACGACGAAGGTTATGGGGTGAAAATAACAAGGGAGTAACACACCAGTTTCGGTTATATATGTATTTGATTAAACCGCGAGAGTCGATTATACATTAGATCTCTATGTAAACATGGCGCGGGTCTCTTTCTGTCCTCATTTGATAACGAATATTCACAGAAAATGATAACAGATGACACACTTAATGATGGATAGGCGATCTGGATCATTCTGGCAATGCTAATGATAGGAAACAGAACGCGATAAGTTTGGAAACGTGTTGTAGCTCAATTGTGCCGATTCTAAACTGATAACACAGGCAAACCAAGGCACACACATACACACACGCGCACACGCACGCATACACACACACACACACACACACACACACACTTCTGAAAACAGGAATACAGCGACAGCTCTCAGGTAACACATATAGATAATAAAAAAAAAGCGGACTACATATCTTTATTACGTCGCCTTTTTTTTATTTGAACTCCTTTGAAACAAGTGCAGTAATTATTGATCAAAGCGTTTGAATAATAAATCAATAGGCTACATGTATCATGGGCAATAAGGTAAAATGAAACGTAGTTGTTTAGTGGTATTGAGAGTGGATTCGATAGTCCAATGGCAAGGTGTCGGCCTCTCAACCAAAAGGTAGTGGGTTCGAGCCCCGCCAACGGTTGAAACAATTTCTCGAGTTTTTTCCAGCAAAATCTACCCCCCCCCCCCTTGGTCCAGGTAGGTGGATAGACACCTAGTCCTATCGGAGATGTAAAATGAAACGGAGGTCACGTCTGTAGATGACAACACTCTGTGCACGTTAACGATCCCTTGACTGTTTACAGGGCAGTCCGGTCAAAATTAAAAATCCTACCAAAACCCCGAGATCACCTTACTAATGGAAGTGGGTAAATCAAATCAAATGAAAAAGTCGTATTGAAGGTAATGACATACAAAGGTTTCAAGCTCTATGAGAATGCGTTGGAAAGGGGAAGGGGAAGGAAACGTTGTTGTAGAGGAAGAAGTGGAGGGGAGGAGGAGGAGGAGGAGGAGGAGGATGAGGAGGACGTGGAGGAAGGAAGAGGGGAGGGAGGAAACATAAAGGAGGAG
>JAXRKP010000037.1:260000-262500 GCA_037039925.1 Doris montereyensis | reverse complement strand
TTTGATTTCATCATCACCCCACTCCCTATTGCTTCCCTCCTTTTCTTCCCTCTTCACCCTCTATTCTTCCCCTCTTCACCCTCCATTCTTCCCCTCTTCACCCTCCATTCTTCCCCTTGTCTGCTTTTCACTCTGACATCACAATGTGCGATGCCTGTAATACAAGTGTGTGAATTTTACTCGTTTGTAGTCTGACATAGTGATATACCCGAAACGTTACGTGTCTGTTCTGTCTCCTTTGGTGAAGTTGTTGTCTCTTATCGTCATTATAGTTCTCAGTGTTTTGAACCCATTTTTTTGTGTGGTTTGCTGTAGCACAGTAAGTGTATTGTCAACTTTGACCTTTCTTATGCGTTTTTCTTTTCCATTTTGACATTTTTATTTCAGAATGTCCACGTGCTTGGTTCGACACAGGAAACAACTGCTATAAGTTCGTTATTAATAAGCCAATGCCCGTACAAGAGGCCTCCATTTACTGTCAAGAGAAAGAACATTCCAATCTTTTGAGCGTCAAAAAGTCAAAAAGAGCATGTATTCATTCGGAAACGGATTTTGTCATATAATGCGACAAGGTAATTCAAAGGCGTTCTTAAGAAATACTATTATTTAAAAAAGCAACTAAAATTCCTTCAAGACCATTAAGACCCATACGATCCGGAGCTTATCCCGGTTTCTGTAGCGTGAAGCAGAAAATAAATTAATGATCACCTCCTGGACAAGACGCAAGTCTGACGCAGGTTTTCGCTCGCAAACTAGTGCTTGTACCAATTTGCACCTGGGTCGAGTCGGGGTGGGGTGGGGTGGGGGAATTAGGGGTGGGAATGCGTGTTAAATGTCTATACCAATGAGTACGACGCCCTTTGCTAAGATTTGAACCCGGGACCTCATTATCCCAAGTCCAGCAGTCCTAACCATTCGGCCACCGACACCACATACATGTAGTATCTCTTAACAACTATCAAAGTAAAATAACAGGAACGGATGACATGTGGTAACTCATTCGGCATTTACAGAAAGGAAAACAAAACCAAGACAGGAAATACATGAACACTGTTAGACACCATGGAAGCATAACCAACTCAAAGAATGTAAAAAGAATAATATAATCTGTTGACATCAGGCAGACTCAAACCACTAACCATCGCATCATGGTCCGATTTCTAGCCACCAAACGGAGACTCAATACCACTGAAGCCATTATATTATCTATCTATTCATGCGTTTCCATCTCCTTCTTAGTCGCAAAATGTATTCCTTGACTGAACATTGGTGAAAGGGGGGTGGGGGTGGTGGAGTATTCTGTCCTGGAGATCTTGCTTACACTATCAATTTCATGCTCTCATTAAATAATTCGATTAGACAGTTATGTATTGTCTCCACGATTTTCAATGTGTCTTGGATATCATTCTTTGTTAAGACAGTAATATTTGGGCATGGATAATACATCTTTATTCCCCCAAAAGCTACATAGTATTTGCAATAATAAAGAGATAAAGATGGATTTATAGTCCGTATCCCCACACAAGTGCAGGCTCACCAACTGTACATCATTTATCCCGCCAGCACTGACCAGCAGGCCATTTAATTCAAAGTCCTTCTCAACTCCCAAAGGGAGAAACTAGTACACAAGCCTGTTAGACTTTTCGCACAAACGCTCTGATAAGATCTTTCTCTACCGATAGCTGGGTACTCATTCACACCTGAGTCAAGTGAGGAAAGTAGAATGAAGTACCTTTCCCAAAGAGTACAACGTTGTGGAGAAATCCCACCTCTGCCAGCCGTGGGACTTGAACCCAGTGTTGTTGTGATTACTAGCTCACAACACTACGGCTCAGCTACAACGCCTTGTTTGTTTGGCACCGTGACATGGATGGAGAGGATGGAGTAACGTGTGTAGTGCGTCGGTGTATGTAAATTATATGTGCATATGTCTTGATTTATAATGCTATCCATGTTTGAGCGCTCTGAGCTTGATATATATATATATATATATATATATATATATATATATATATATATATATATATATATATATATATATATATATATATATATATATATATAGGGGTAGGGCGCTACACAAGAACTATTTATTATTATTACTATTACTTTGTTGTTGAGATGTTGCTCCCATTAGGTCTGAGGACACAAACAAGCCTGTATGAAAGTATTCTAAATAGTTAATTACTATATTATCTGTTGTCTATTTTAAGAGGAAAACCGAACGTGTGCGGGTCCATTTTCTTTTGTCTCATTCTGAATATTTAGTGATAATAGATAGAGATAGTGTAAAAATGTGCTCATTCTCACATCTGTCAACCCTTTATGTATATATATATATTCAGATTAGATTGGCTAACGAGTGGCGTGAGACGAGGATCTGATTTTATTTGGGAAGCAGACGGAAGCAAAATTACGCAGTTCTTCTTTCCAACTGAAGAGATGAGAAGCGTCGTGACCAAAGACCCACTATCCAAACTTGAGTACAACCGAGTTGTGT
>JAXRKP010000037.1:237500-242500 GCA_037039925.1 Doris montereyensis | reverse complement strand
ACGGCATTGAATATGAAGGCCTAATAGATAGAACAGAGACAGTTACAAAGACAGAAAGGTTTCGGGCAAAACCGCCCTTCCTCAGCCAGACAATAACGATACAAGAATGATTTAGTAGTCATGAATGACACTAAATGGCGCAAAACAGTGAGTTATAACATTACCGGCCACCATATGGCGTCATATAGTGTCACTTATCACTGCTAAATCCTTCTTGTATCGTTACTGTGTGACTGAGGAAGGGCGGTTTTGCCCGAAACTTTTCTGTCTTTGTAACTGTCTCTGTTCTACCTATTAGGCCTTCTATATTCAATTTCGTATTTCCTCTCTACTAGTTACCGGCCTACTGCAGTACTATTTCTTTTATCATTAATACTACTACTACTACTACTACTACTACTACTACTACTACTACTACTACTACTACTACTACTACTACTACTACAACTACTACTACTACAACTACTACTACTACTACTACTACTACTACTACTACTACTACTACTACTACTACTACTACTACTACTACCATTACTACTACTACTACTACTACTACTACTACTACTACTACTACTACTACTACTACTACTATTACCACCACCACCACCACCACCAACAATAACAACAACAGCAACCACAACAACAACACCAACAACAACAACAACAACAACGCCACCACAGTTATACATTCTTTGCATTGTACAATGCCATATCTCTACAATGCCATTTCTCTTCCAGTGGAACATTCGCTTTTTTTTGTTGGTTATCATTCTGACGACACTCGTCGTGACACTTGTTGTATCCCAGAATGCCAATGAATTACCGCTGGGAACGACTTGATGCTCCTATTAACCCAGACCACCACGTGGACGACCATGGTCGTAGACTAATCTTGAAAATCCACGACTAGAGGACTTTGGACTTTGACTCCTGCATCGTGGGGGTATGCGTAACACTGTCAACAAGACAATCTACGTGAAAATGTCCCGTAATGTGACTGTAAACGCAACTCTTGTGCATTTGCCTGTCCATTCATCTGACCATTCATCTGTCTGTTTACCCGTCCATTCATCTGTCTATCTACCTGTCCAATCAATTGCTCATCAAACTGTAATTTATCTGTCCATTAATCTGTCCATTCATCTGTCAATTCATATATCCATTCAACTGTCCATCCAACTGTTTATTTATCAATCCATACATTTGGTCTATTATTCAGTCCATGCATCTGTCCATTCATCTGTGTATCTATCTGTCCATTCATTTGTCCATTGATTAGTCCCATTCATCTGTCTATTTATCTGTCCATTCACAAGTCCATTCATTAGTCCATTCATTTGTCTATCTATCTGTCCATTAATCTATCCATTCATTAGTCCATTCATCTGTCTATCTATCTGTCCATTCACCTGTCCATTCGTTAGTACATTCATCTGTCTATTCATCTGTCAATTCATGTAACCATTCAACTGCCCACCCAAATGTCTATTAGTTTATTCATCTGTCTATTACTCAGTCCATGCATCTGTCAATTCATCTGTCTATCTTTCTGTCCGTTCACCTGTCCAATCTTTAGTCCATTCATCTGGTCTATCTATCTGTCCATTCAACTGTCAATACATCCGTTCATGCATCTGTCTATCTATATGTTCATTGACCAGTCCATTAATAAGTCCCTTCATATGTCCATTCATATGTCAATTGATCAGTTCATTCATCTGTATACCTCTGTCCATTCAACTGCTCATCCAACTGTTTATTTATCAGTCCATTCATCTGTCTACCTATCTGTCCATTCATCTGTCAATTCATCTATTCATTCGATTGCCCATCCGTTAATTCATCAGTCATTCATCTGTCCATTAATTAATCCATTCATCTGTCCATTCAACTGTCAATTAATATGTCTGTTAATCAGCCCATTCATCTGTCCATTCAACTGCCCACTCATCAGTTCCTTCTCTCATCTATCTATTCATCAGTTCATTTGTCTGTCCATTTATCAGTCCACGAATCCGTCTATTCACGCCTCCATTCATTCATCTATTCAACCATTCATTCATTCATACACCCATTCATGTATTTCTTCAAGCATCTAGTTACGTATTCTTTCATCCATTCATTCATTTACTTATCAAATATTCATTCATCTTTCAATTTATCATCCAATTGTCTGTCTGTTTATCACTCCATTTATTTGTCCATTCATCTGTTCATTCATCTGTCCATTCACCATTTCATTATACCTTGATCTATCCATAATACGACCATTAATCTGTCAATTCATCACTCCATTTCATCCATTCATTAATCCATTCATCCGTCCATTCATCAATCCATCTTGTGTATCTATCCATTGATCTATCCAGTTATCTATCCATTGATCTATCCATTCATCTATCCATTGATCCATCTATCCATTGATCTATCTATTCATCAATCCCATCATTTCATCCATCCATCTGTCCATTTATCTGTCCATGAATTCGTTCATTATCCATCCTTCAAACGTTACTATGAAATCGTTACTATAAAGTTAATATGAATAAAAGTAAAAACATTTGTTAGGACATGTCTTTTTTTTGAAGGTTGCTTTCTTTTCTCTTGGGGGGGGGGGAGGGGTTGCTTTAGTTAAAGCGTTGGCAGTTGGTAGGCGCCATTGGTAGGTTCTTTATTTTTCTTCTTGCTATAACTTCCTGAATTTACCCTGAGTAAATTTTGTAGTGAAACTAACAAACAAACATAATCTTATTATGATAATCTTCATTTTTTAAATAAAAATCATACACGTCTAGCTATCACTCTTCAGCAATACACGTCATGTATTTCAATAATAAATTACACTTTCTCTATGAACCTCCACACACACACAGAATCTCCTTCTTTTCCTTTACCCACTGCAAGACCAGTTTCCCGGACATCGGCTCCAAGTTCACATGGACATGTAATGCCATTGCCGTGCCAGTACCTACGTACGGCTGGTACAAGGATGGCGTCTTGCTTCAGAACGACAACGATCTGGGAATCACGGTGAGTAGTATCGATACCGCCTTTGTATCACGAAAAGAATCATTGCAATTTGCCTCAATATAACACATTATATTATCATTATAGATATCATTTGAAGAAGAAGAAAAAAATCTCCTTTTGTGTTTTTTATCTTTGTTTCCATGCCTGTATCTGTCTCTGTCTCTGTATCTTTGCGTGTTTATATGTCTGTCTGCCTGCCTGCCTGTCTGTCTGTCTGTCTTTCTGTCTCTTCGCTTTTGTCTTTGTCTATGTCTATATCTAAGTATCTGTATCTGTCACTGTCTGTCAGTCCGTCTCTCCCTCCCTCTATCTTTTCTTTTTTTCTTTCTATCTATCTATCTATCTATCTATCTATCTATCTATCTATCTATCTATCTATCTATCTATCGATCTATCTATCTATCTATCTATCTATCTATCTATCTATCTATCTATCTATCTATTTATCTGTCTGTCTATCTATCTATCTATCTATCTATCTATCTATCTATCTATCTATCTATCTATATATCTATCTATTTATCTATCTATCTATCTATCTATCTATCTATCTATCTATCTATCTATCTATCTATCTATCTATTTCTATCTATCTATCTATCTATCTATCTATCTATCTATCTATCTATCTATCTATCTATCTATTTATCTATCTGTCTATCTATGTTAACTATCTCCAAATATGTGGTAATAATAAGAGTAGCAATAATAATAATAATAATAAAGATAATGATAATGACAATCTACGTCTTCTTCGTCTATCCTGTTCATCTTATCCTGTTCGTCCCCATCTCTTGCACCAACGTTCTTCATGTCTTCTTGCATCACATCCATGTACCTTCGTTTTGGTCTTCCCCTCTTCCCCTGCCCGGTATGTCCACCCGCAACATCTTCTGTCCACTATAATCCACACCCTTCTTTTCACATGTCTGTACCATCTCAATGATAATGACAATAATAACAATAAAAATTATTAACATTCTAATGATAACTTTCATGTCGACATTACATGAAATAGTATTACTCATAGAATTATTTTCTTGCCTTGTCGGCTGCATATCAAAAATAAAGGTCGAGCGGAATCGCCTTCACTTCGCGGAGATCGATGACGCTAAACACGACGGAATGTACCAGTGCCAGGCCAGTGTAGACAACCTCAACTGGTACCGCGCATCTGCTCAACTTCATGCAGTTGGTAAATACCCATGTACTTTCGTTAGCAGTACTCTCTGTTTCTTTCTCCGTCCCTGTCTCTGTCTCTGTATCTGTCTCTTTCTCTGTCTCTGTCTCGCACATCTGCTCAACTTCACACAGTTGATAAATACCCATTTCCGTCTTTCGTCAGTAGTATTCTCTGTTTATATCTCTATCTCTGGCTTTCTGTCTCTGTTTCTATCTTTGTCTATCTCTGTATCTGTCTCTTGCTCTGTCTCTGTTCTGTCTCTGTCTCGCACATCTGCTCAACTTCACGCAGTTGGTAACTACCTATGTCCTTCTTTCGTTAGTAATACTCTCTTTTTCTATCTATGTCTCTTCCTCTGTCTCTGTTTCTATCTCTGTCTCTGTCTCTGTCTCTGTCTCTGTCTCTGTCTCTGTCTCTGTCTCTGTGTGTCTGTCTCTCTGTCTTTGTGTCTATCTCTGTCTCTGTCTCTGTCTCTGTCTGTGTGTGTCTGTCTCTGTCTCCTCGTCAGTAGTACTCTCTGTTCTTGTCTATCTGTCTCTGTCTCTGTCTCTTCGTCAGTAGGACTCTCTATCTCTGTCTCAGTTAAATTTCAGTAAAACAAATGGTTTTATTGTGGTGGTGAGTGTGAATGTTTTGATTTGGATTTTGTATGATAATTAATATAACCTTAATCTTAACTTAGTTTTATACATTGATTTGTCAAGCCTTCGCCCCGACGTTTGAAAGAACTCCTCTTCTCAAGTCCATTGTTGCAAGTGTCAATGGAAAGATAACTATCAAGTGTCAA
>JAXRKP010000037.1:205000-235000 GCA_037039925.1 Doris montereyensis | reverse complement strand
ATCCGTACGGGGAGTAGATGATCCCGCCCTCCACGAGTCTCCTGCTGCCTTGCAGGCGGGTCTTTGCTGACCAAAGGCTAAGGGAGTTAACCCTGCCAGAAAACAACCTGCTGACTTGCAGGCTGGTCTTTGTTGACCAAAGGCTAATGGAGCTAACCCTGACTGAAAATAACAACCTGCTGCCTTGCAGGCTGGTCTTGGGTGACCAAAGACTAAGGGAGATAACCCTGACAGAAAATAACAAGGCCCGTTAGGGGGACCTTAAGGTGGCAGCCCCACCATCTACATAGGGGTACAGTGGATCAACCACCTGCTTACCCTAAACCAACTGATTCAGAGAAATAAATACGATTTACCCGGCTTGACCTTTCAAAAACGAACATGGAAAAGAACACGGACTGTGATTTTTGGAACATGGAATATTAGGGTTATAAAGAGAAAAGAGATCAAATTGGCTGAAAAATGGAAAAATTCAAAGTAGACATTTTGGCCATTACAGAAACAAAGAAAAAAGGACAAGGAATAGAAAATGTAGGACCAAATCATACTTTGATCTTCTCAGTAGATGCCAAATATAGAGCCAGAGCAGGAGTATGCCTCCTATGCATAAAAGTCATGAAAAGCTACTAGAAAGTTGGACATTTATAAGCCCACTGCTATTAGAAGTAAATATTAAACCAAACGGAAGATAAATTAAATTATCAATAGCTCATGGACCAAACGAAGACGCAACCAAAGGAGAAAAAGATACTTTCGAAAACAATTTACAAATAGCTGCGGAGAATCTTAAACCCAAACAGGAACTAATGCTTTTAGGAGATATAAGCTTTAAAGTAGGCAACAATGTAGAAACATCAGGAGTAGTAATAGGTAAAGAAGGAGAGACAACAACTTCTCCAAATAGAGAGAGACTAAAAGATTGGTGTCCAAAGAATAACATGAAACTAGCCAACACCTTTTTCCCTCATAAAGATATCCACAAATGTACAAGAGTAAACGAAGACATGTGAAAAGTCAATGATGAACTACATAATAGTTAGCAGTTCCCTTTTTACAGTACGTTGGATGCAATAGTAAACAGAGGAGCATAATTATTTAGTGATCATCATCTAGTGATTGCTAAAATGAGATTACTGGCTGAAGAAAACAAACAGAAAAGGAAAGAGAGAAGAAAGCTACTTAACTCAAAATAGAGGAACTGAATAAACCAATAGTAAAACAGATATACCAGTCTAGGATAGACATATTTATCAGTGAAAGGCAGATGGATCTGAATGATGGCACAATAGAAGAAAAGTGGCAAATGTTTAAAGAAACAATCCTCCGTTCTACTGCCTCGGGAGACCAAAACAAAGGATACCCTTAAGTCCTTCAAATGATCTTTAAAACACCACATATTTGTAAACGCATATCCACCAAACTAATTGTTAATAAATATCTTAAGTTATATACGTTAATAATTTTTGTATAACCCTCTTGTAATTTTATCTAAATTATTTCATTTCCGTTTGCATATTCAATTTTATAATTTTACTTGTATTTTTGAAACCCCTTTGTAATTTTATCTAAATTATTTCATTTCCGTTTCAGCATCATTGAAATTCATATTTTATATCATTGAAATTGTTGTATGTACGATGACATGTCACTAATACGAAGGAGCCACAGTGGAGTGAAGTCAAGGCGAAATATGACAATAAGTGACAACTCCACTAATAAAGACAGAACAAACACGTAACGTGTTTGTTCTGTCTTTATTAATGGAGTTGTCACTTATTGTCATATTTCACCGATGACATGTCACTGTAAAGCGTTCAGAGGTTAATCTAGTATTAATAATGAGCGCTATAGAAATATATTTTATTATCTTATTATTATTATTACTATTTTCTCAAAGACGTCCTAGTGGAAAATAATCCGTAACTACCATGTGCTTTTCGTCTTTACCGCTAGATGAAACTGTCCTAGTGGAAAATAACCCGTAACTACCATGTGCTTTTCGTCTTTACCGCTAGATGAAACTGTCCTAGTGAAAATAACTTGTAACTACCATGTGCTTTTCGTCTTTACTGCTAGATGAAACTGTCCTAGTGAAAAACTACTTGTAACTACCATGAGCTTTTCGTCTTTACCGCTAGATGAAACTGTCCTAGTGAAAAACTACCCGTAACTACCATGTGATTTTCGTCTTTACCGCTAGATGAAACTGTCCTAGTGGAAAACTACCCGTAACTACCATGTGCTTTTCGTCTTTACTGCTAGATGAAACTGTCCTAGTGGAAAACTACTTGTAACTACCATGTGCTTTTCGTCTTTACTGCTAGATGAAACTGTCCTAGTGGAAAACTACTTGTAACTACCATGTGCTTTTCGTCTTTACTGCTAGATGAAACTGTCCTAGTGGAAAATAACCCGTAACTACCATGTGCTTTTCGTCGTTACCGCTAGATGAAACTGTCCTAGTGGAAAACTACCAGTAACTACCATGTGCTTTTCGTCTTTACCGCTAGATGAAACTGTCCTAGTGGAAAACTAACCAGTAACTACCATGTGCTTTTCGTCTTTACCGCTAGATGAAATTGTCCTAGTGGAAAACTACCTGTAACTACCATGTGCTTTTCGTCTTTACTGCTAGATGAAATTGTCCTAGTGAAAAACTACGTGTAACTACCATGTGCTTTTCGTCTTTACTGCTAGATGAAATTGTCTAGTGGAAAACTACCTGTAACTACCATGTGCTTTTCGTCTTTACTGCTAGATGAAATTGTCCTAGTGGAGCAACTAATGTAACTACTTGTAACTAAACTGTCCTAGTGAAAAACTGATGCTTTTCGTCTTTACTGCTAGATGAAACTGTCCTAGTGAAAAATAACCCGTAACTACCATGTGCTTTTCATCTTTACCAGCTAGATGAAATTGTCCTAGTTAAAAACTACTTGTAACTACCATGTGCTTTTCGTCTTTACCGCTAGATGAAACTGTCCCAATGGAAAATAACCTGTAACTACCATGTGCTTTTCGTCTTTACTAGATGAAACTGTCCTAGTGGAAAACTACTTTAACTACCATGTGCTTTTCGTCTTTACCGCTAGATGAAACTGTCCCAGTGAAAATAACCCGTAACTACCATGTGCTTTTCGTCTTTACCGCTAGATGAAACTGTCCTAGTGGAAAATAACCCGTAACTACCATGTGCTTTTCGTCTTTACCGCTAGATGAAATTGTCCTAGTGAAAAACTACTTGTAACTACCATGTGCTTTTCGTCTTTACCCTAGATGAAATTGTCCTAGTGAAAAACTACCCGTAACTACCATGTGCTTTTCGTCTTTACTGCTAGATGAAACTGTCCTAGTGGAAACTACCAACTATGATGCTTTTCGTCTTTACCGCTAGATGAAATTATCCTAGTGGTTTCATAACCCAAACTACCATGTGATTTTCGTCTTTACCGCTAGATGAAACTGTCCTAGTGGAAAATAACCTAACTACCATGTGATTTTAAGTCTTTACCGCTAGATGAAACTGTCTAGTGGAAAATAACCCGTAAGTACATGTGATTTTCGTCTTTACCGAGATGAAACTGTCCTAGTGGAAAATAGGAATGGATGATTTTCGTCTTTACCGCTAGATGAATGTCCTATGGAAAATAACCCGTATACATAGGAATGAATTTTCGTCTTTACCGCTAGGAAACTGTCCTAGTGGAAAATAGGAATGAATGGATTTTCGTCTACATAGGAATGTCCTAATGGTAGGTATACATAGGAATGAATTACCGCTAGATGAAACTGTAGGAATAACCCGAATGGTAGGTTTTTCGTCATAGGAATGAAACTGTGTAGTGTATAACATAGGATGAATGATAGGTGAGACAGAATGGAACGATATATTTGCGTTGGATTCAACGCCAAAAAGAATGGTATTCGGATCATTCAACGATGGACAATTCAATGAATGAATTTTAGGTAGGACATTGGAATGAAATGGTGAGTGTAGAGATGAATAGGAATGAATGGTAGGTATACATAGGAATGGATGATAGGTATACATAGGAATGAATGGTAGGTATACATAGGAATGAATGGTAGGTATACATAGGAATGAATGGTAGGTATACATAGGAATGAATGGTAGGTATACATAGGAATTAATGGTAGGTATACATAGGAATGAATGGTAGGTATAAATAGGAATGAATGGTAGGTATACATAGGAATGGATGGTAGGTATACATAGGAATGAATGGTAGGTATACATAGGAATGAATGGTAGGTATACATAGGAATGAATGGTAGGTATACATAGGAATGAATGGTAGGTATAGGAATGAATGGTAGATGTATACATAGGAATGAATGGTAGGTACACATAGGGATGGATGGATGGTAGGTATACATAGGAATAGATGTCAGGTATACATAAGAATAGATGGTAGGTATACATAGGAATAGATGGTAGGTACACATAGGGATGGATGGTAGGTATACATAGGAATAGATGTCAGGTATACATAAGAATGATGGTAGGTATACATAGGAATGAATGGTAGGTATACATAGGAATGAATGGTAGGTATACATAGGAATGAATGTCAGGTATACATAGGAATGAATGGTAGGTATACATAGGAATGAATGGTAGGTATACATAGAAATGAATGGTAGGTATACATAGGAATGAATGGTAGGTATACATAGGAATGAATGGTAGGTATACATAGGAATGGATGGTAGGTATACATAGGAATGGATGGATGGTAGGTATACATAGGAATGAATGGTAGGTATACATAGGAATGAATGGTAGGTATACATAGGAATGAATGGTAGGTATACATAGGAATGAATGGTAGGTATACATAGGAATGAATGGTAGGTATACATAGGAATGAATGGTAGGTATACATAGGAATGGATGGTAGGTATACATAGGAATGAATGGTAGGTATACATAGGAATGGATGTTAGGTATACATAGGAATGGATGGTAGGTATACATAGGAATGAATGGTAGGTATACATAGGAATGGATGTTAGGTATACATAGGAATGGATGGTAGGTATACATAGGAATGAATGGTAGGTATACATAGGAATGAATGGTAGGTATACATAGGAATAGATGGTAGGTATACATAGGAATGATGGTAGGTATACATAGGAATGGATGGTAGGTATACATAGGAATGAATGGTAGGTATACATAGGAATGAATGGTAGGTATACATAGGAATGAATGGTAGGTATACATAGGAATGAATGGTAGGTATACATAGGAATGAATGGTAGGTATACATAGGAATGAATGGTAGGTAACATAGGAATGGTAGGTATACATAGGAATGGATGTTAGGTATACATAGGAATGAATGGTAGGTATACATAGGAATGAATGGTAGGTATACATAGGAATGAATGGTAGGTATACATAGGAATGAATGGTAGGTATACATAGGAATGATGGTAGGTATACATAGGAATGAATGGTAGGTATACATAGGAATGAATGGTAGGTATACATAGGAATGAATGGTAGGTATACATAGGAATGAATGGTAGGTATGAATAATGGTAGGTATACATAGGAATGAATGGTAGGTATACATAGGAATGAATGGTAGGTATACATAGGAATGAATGGTAGGTATACATAGGAATGGATGTTAGGTATACATAGGAATGGATGTTAGGTACACATAGGAATGGATGGTAGGTATACATAGGAAGAATGGTGTCGGTGGCCGAATGGTTAGGCTGCCGAAATAGAGATCATGACGGAGATCCCAGGGGTTCGAATCCTAGCAAGCCTAGGTGCGACGTTGGGTTCCTTGGGAAAATACTGAACCCACTCAATCCAGGTGCAAACGGATCCAAGTAGAATAGCGTCTTGTCCAGGAGATGATTATTGTCACCTGTTTTGCTTCACGCTATTGAAATCAGGATAAGGTCCGGCTCTATGGGCCGTAATGGCTTCGAATTGATGTTATTGTTTCTTTTTTTTACACATACGAATATTAATATAGTTAAGCAGGTCGTAAGAAGACACACTTACAAACATATATACAGACAGACAGCAAGACAGACAGACAGATAGATAGATAGATAGATAGATAGATAGATAGACAGACAGACAGCAAGACAGACAGGCCGATAGATAGACAGACAGATAGATAGATAGATAGATAGACAGACAGCAAGACAGACAGATAGATAGATAGATAGACCGATAGATAGATGGATAGATAGATAGATAGATAGATAGATAGATAGATAGATAGATAGATAGATATATAAGACAGATATATATATATATATATATATATATATATATATATATATATATATATATATAGATATATATAAGGATGGATAGATAGATAGATATATAGATAGCTAGATAGCTAGCTAGCTAGATAGATAGATGGATAGATAGACGGATAGATATATAGATGAATATATAGATAAATGGATGGATGGATATATAATATATATATATATATATATATATATATATATATATATATATATATATATATATATATATATATACATATATAGATAATAGATAGATGGATAGACATATAGATAGATAGATAGATAGATAGATAGATAGATAGATAGATAGATATATAGATAGATAGATGGATATGTAGATAGATGGATGGATGGATATATATATATATATATATATATATATATATATATATATATATATATATATATATATATATATAAATATATATAGATAGATAGATAGATAGATAGATAGATAGATACATAGATAGATAAATAGACAGGTAGGTAGATAGATGGATAGATATATAGATAGATTACCACATATAATATTCTTGTTTATTTGTCTGTCGGCCTCCCTGATGTCCAATTATCTGTAACGCTTTTTGAATCTCTTTACAGCCGGATAGAGACAAATTTGACGGGAAGCTTTACATCACAGGAATCCAGTACAGACACGAGGGCTACTATATGTGTGATGTCAGCTCCACCACTAACACTGTGACCGCCTCTGCCTTCATAGGAGTCCATGGTAAGTTATACCGCCTTTGGCTATGCGTTCACCTGTCAGGTAGGTGCGCACGACTTTTGAATGAACGAATAAGCGACAAAAAATATGGATATTTTGTAATATGATCTGTGTAAAAGAGGTTCACCTAAATCGTACCCTGCCACACCTCTAAAATGGCGCGTCCCCTTGAGTTGCCAAACACTTCCAAGCTAGACAAAACAGGGTATCATCTCAATGTAGGCAACAAGTATTTTGTCTACGACGAGTCAGACCTGGGAGTGACAATTTTTTTTTATATCCAAGTCAACGCGTCGCTTAAGTAGGCCGAGAGTCCACTTAAGTTTTCAACACTTACAGGCGATGCAAAACGTGATATCATGTCACTGTGCGTGACGGTTAATTTGTATAAGAGTCAGATCTGAGAGTGACAACAACAAAAAAAACAAGAAAAAGAAAAAATTCATGTGGACGAGTCGTCTAAGGCAGAGCGTCTACTTGCGTTTTCAACACTTTCTGGTCAGGCAAAGCGTGTCCTTATCTCACTGTAGGTAACAGGTATTTTGCCTACGACCAGTCAGACCTGGGCGTGACTAAAACTCAAGTGGACGAGCCGCCTAAGGTAGTGAAAGGTCGGAGGTATTATAATATGGAGATTACGTCTTGACTCTTCATTTTAGGTTGTCTGGCGAGCAAGATAATTTTATTTTATGCCATAAAAGAAAGAGATTATAGATAACGTTTATCAATCATCTATAGAAGTACATGTAGTATCACTACCATCACCAGCATTATCATTATCACCGCTCTTGTGGATTTTTTTCATTGCAATGATTACGTTTACATGTACTAAAAAAAGAGTTGTTTTTTTTAAATTTACGTTATACATATTTTAATCACGTAATGCTTAAATGTACGTAACCTGTTTGAGTGCGAAGATTAATCTATGGATAGTAAAAGTGGGCTGTATTTCATTTTGTATTGAAGGTATTGTAACACCAAAACAATGTGACACTTTTTGGACAATAAAGTTGTATCTTATCTTATCTTATACAACGCCTCATGTAAGCGTATATTCTTGAAAACAATACAGATGCGACACGAAATGCCTTGTAAGGGGCTGACTCTCAGCTCTGAGAATCTTATATTCTTCACGAAATGCCTTGTAAGGGACTGACTCTCAGCTCTGAGAATCTTATATTCTTCACGAAATGCCTTGTAAGGGTCTGACTCTCAGCTCTGAGAACCTTATATTCTTCACGAAATGCCTTGTAAGGGGCTGACTCTCAGCTCTGAGAACCTTATATTGTTAAAGCCTTGAGAACTGAATGTCATAAATATTCTTCACGAAATTTGAAGTTTTAACATAGAAACGAAATTCAATCTTTTCACAAAACTTTGTTTATGTAAATGATAAACCTATCTATTCTGTGAGTGCACTGTATAGGTTTCAGTTTTTGATTTCAAGGATATGTACACTTATTATTACTGGGTTTCTTTTTTTTTCCTTTTGCACATGTTGCTGACTCTCAGCAATGAGAAAAAAATATTCAATTTTTGACTCTCAGCTCTGAGAATCTTAGATCCTGCAAATACAATATTCTATTCTGATTTTTATTCGATTCTATTCTACTAAATGCCTATACACTTCTCAACAAAACCTTAAATTATTCAACAAAAGCAAAACAAAAACAAAACACTCACTCTGGTCAACTTATCACAAATGAAAAAAAGAGAAACTGACTCTCAGCTCTGAAACCCACTTCTTAATGAAATGCATAACAGTCGAGTCATCCAGCTCTGAAACTTATATTCTTCACATTTGTGTTAAAGGGGCTTTGCTGTATGTAACAGAACAGCAACTGGTTTTTATTCTCAGCCAAGAACGTAATTTTCACCCTGCTTTGCTGACTCTCAGGTCCCCCATCGGAGCCAGCAGGCGGCTGAAAGCTCTGAAGAGCTCAATTCTTCACAAAGGTGGTACTCTCAGCTGGCAAATTCTTCAGGCGAAATGCCTGGCAGTATCGCTCAACAAATACGCTGTGGAAGCTTATTCTGTCAACTCTGATAACCTTAAGTGGTTCACCATTGCCCAAGGTGACTCTCAGCTCTGGAATTAATTGTTAAAGGAGAACAAAATTTGATTGATTTGAAGTTTTATCCAGAAACAAATTCAATCTTGTCTAAAACTTTTTTTGGTATCTATTGGTGAGGATAATTTTTTGTTTTTGTTTTCAATGATATGCCTTTATAATTACTGTTTTGGATCTTTAACTTGCACACATGTTGCGAACTGTCACAATGACCTATTCAATTTTTTCGTCCGTCTCCGATAGACTAGGTGTTTATCCATTCTATCTGGACCAGAGAGGGGTGTGGGGGTGGGGGTGTAGAACAAAAACAAAAACTCTGAGAATTTTTTCAACCGTCGGCTGGGTTCGAACCCACTGCCTTCTGGTTGAGAGGCCGACATCCAATTTCTGAAACTGTACATTACCGAGTTTATTGAGGAGTAGTGGGGAGGGAATGTTTTGTTTTAGAAGATGTATTTTATAGTCTCTACTCTTCTATAGGTGTGACGTCGGTGCCAGCGGCGTGAGTGAAGAGCTTAAGGCTGTCCGGACTGGGAAATCCTGGCAAACCCAGGCAGCTCGACTTGTGTACCTTGGGAAGACACTGAACATAAGAAGTTTCACCACTGCCCAGGTGCAAAATGGGTTTACAAAAAAATTGATTGATTTAATTTATCCAGATACAAACTAAAGGTTGTCCAGGGGTTTTGGTAGATTGGTCAATTGCTGTTCCGCATCGTGCTGATAGAAACCGGGATAATCTCCGTGCTCTATGGGATGTAATGGCATTGAAAGAACTTCCTTTTATCGTCCGTTCCGAGGACTAGCCAGTGTCGATCCAGGCTGGACCAGAGAGTATGTAGATTTTGCTCGAAAAAACTCGAGTTTTTTCAACCGTCGGCTGAGGACGTGGAAAGCAATGACAAACTGTCCACACTGGAAATCTGTGTCTAGAGGACGTGGAAAGCAATGGGAAAGACACTGAACACACAAACTACCACATATGTGTCTAGAGGACGTGGAAAGCAATGGCAAACTACCACACTGTAAACCGTGTGTCTAGAGGACGTGGAAAGCAATGGCAAACTACCACATCGTGCTGAAACCGTATGTCTAGAGGACGTGGAAAGCAATGACAAACTACCATACTATGCCGTAAAGCGTCTAGAGGACGTGGAAAGCAATGACAAACTACCATAGTATGCCGTGTGTCTAGAGGACGTGGAAAGCAATGGCAAACTACCACACTATGCCGTGTGTCTAGAGGACGTGGAAAGCAATGGCAAACTACCACACTATGCCGTGTGTCTAGAGGACGTGGAAAGCAATGGCAAACTACCACACTATGCCGTATGTCTAGAGGACGTGGAAAGCAATGACAAACTACCACACTATGCCATATGTCTAGAGGACGTGGAAAGCAATGGCAAACTACCACACTATGCCGTATGTCTAGAGGACGTGGAAAGCAATGGCAAACTACCACACTATGCCGTATGTCTAGAGGACGTGGAAAGCAATGGTAAACTACCACACTATGCCATATGTCTAGAGGACGTGGAAAGCAATGACAAACTACCACACTGCCATATGTCTAGAGGACGTGGAAAGCAATGGCAAACTACCACAGTGCGTATGTCTAGAGGACGTGGAAAGCAATGGTAAACTACCACACTAGTATGCCGTATGTCTAGAGGACGTGGAAAGCAATGGCAAACTACCACACTATGCCGTATGTCTAGAGGACGTGGAAAGCAATGGCAAACTACCATAGTATGCTGTGTGTCTAGAGGACGTGGAAAGCAATGACAAACTACCATAGTATGCCATGTGTCTAGAGGACGTGGAAAGCAATGGCAAACTACCACAGTATGCCATGTGTCTAGAGGACGTGGAAAGCAATGACAAACTACCATAGTATGCCATGTGTCTAGAGGACGTGGAAAGCAAGGGAGTGGACTACTATGTCTACTAGGCACAGTTAGTGAATGGAATGCAGTGAACGCTACTAGACACAGTTAGTGAGTGGAATGCAATGAACGCTACTAGACACAGTTAGTGAGTGGAATGCAATGAACGCTACTAGACACAGTTAGTGAGTGGAATGTAGTGAACGCTACTAGACACAGTTAGTGAGTGGAATGTAGTCAACGCTACTAGACACAGTTAGTGAGTGGAATGCAGTGAACGCTACTAGACACAGTTAGTGAGTGGAATGCAGTGAACGCTACTAGACACAGTTAGTGAGTGGAATGCAGTGAACGCTACTAGACACAGTTATTGAGTGGAATGTAGTGAACGCTACTAGACACAGTTAGTGAGTGGAATGTAGTGAACGCTACTAGACACAGTTAGTGAGTGGAATGTAGTGAACGCTACTAGACACAGTTAGTGAGTGGAATGTAGTGAACGCTACTAGACACAGTTAGTGAGTGGAATGTAGTGAACGCTACTAGACACAGTTAGTGAGTGGAATGCAGTGAACGCTACTAGACACAGTTAGTGAGTGGAATGCAGTGAACGCTACTAGACACAGTTAGTGAGTGGAATGCAGTGAACGCTACTAGACACAGTTAGTGAGTGGAATGCAGTGAACGCTACTAGACACAGTTAGTGAGTGGAATGTAGTGAACGCTACTAGACACAGTTAGTGAGTGGAATGTAGTGAACGCTACTAGACACAGTTAGTGAGTGGAATGCAGTGAACGCTACTAGGCACAGTTATTGAGTGGAATGCAGTGAATGCTACTAGACACAGTGAGTGGAATGCAGTGAACGCTACTAGGCACAGTTAGTGAGTGGAATGCAGTAAACGCTACTAGACACAGTTAGTGAGTGGAATGGAGTGAACGCTACTAGACACAGTTAGTGAGTGGAATGCAGTGAACGCTACTAGACACAGTTAGTGAGTGGAATGCAGTGAACTCTACTAGGCACAGTTAGTGAGTGGAATTAGCAGTGAACGCTTACTAAGCACAGTTAGTGAGTGGAATGCAGTGAACGCTACTAGGCACAGTTAGTGAGTGGAATGCAGTGAACGCTACTAGGCACAGTTAGTGAGTGAAATGCAGTGAACGTTACTAGGCACAGTTAGTGAGTGGAATGCAGTGCGGCCCTGTCATGAACTGGCATAGGCAGGCCAGGTCCTCAACCAGTGTATTATTATTATTATTCCAATGTTCGAGCTCGCTTCCATCTCGATTTAGTCATGAAAGATGCTGCAAAAATAAACGTAAAGTAAGGCAGTAAGTTGTTTCCAGTTAAATCAACGGTTGTCGAAAGACAAGAAAAATCGTGCACTTGGAAGGACCGTACTATTAGGCTGATATACTTATAGTGATGTAATTTAGCGGCAGCAGTAGGAGGTGATGAGAAACGATGTACTCGATGTTCCCATGCTGTTGCACTTGGTTGCAGGCCGCTATGTGTATGTGTGTCCGTGTCCGTGTCCGTGTCCGTGTCCGCGCGCGCGTGTGTGTGTGTGTGTACACGTTTTATTATTTAAAAAAACAACAACTCATAATTGGATAGCGTTGTTTGAGATGAAAATTTGAGCAGAGATTTGGAATTGCAAATGCTCAAAACCCCACATTTAGCCGAGGTCCTTTCTCAGCAACCGTGCACTTAGAGGGATACAATTATACAGAAAAAAGATAATGGTTTCGTGCGATGACCGTGCAGTTAGGCGAACCATGATGCTCGTAGGCGGCGTGCACCTTTCCAGGGACTACTGTATTGCGTTTCTGTACGTTTTTGTCATGTTTACCTTTGGTTTGGTGTGACCTGACGAAGCCTTTAGAACTGTAAACGAGACGTAATATTTACATGTTTTCTAAGAACAAAGTTGATATTATGATAGTTATAGCTGAGAAGTGAAGCACGCAGCTTAATTGTTTTTGTCCTGGGGTTATATAATAATAATAATAATAATAATAATAATAATAATAATAATAATAATAATAATAATAATAATAATAATAATAATAATAATAATAATAATACTAATAATAATGATGATGATGATGATGATGATGATGATAATAATAATGATAATGATAATAATAATAATAATAATGATACTACTACTACTACTACTACTACTACTACTACTACTACTACTACTACTACTACTACTACTACTACTACTACTACTACTACTACTACTACTACTACTACTACTACTACTACTACTACTACTAATAATAATAATAATAATAATAAAAATAATAATAACAATGATATAATTCATTTCTATCTTGTATTTACTCCCTAGACATAGAGGATGCAAGCACCCATATAGAAAACTATAACCAATGGAGAAGTTACCATATCGAGGAAGGCCTGTTTCCTGGTACGACCTTTCAATTCCGTGTCAAGGCAGCCAACCGTTATGGCTACGGACAATACAGCTCTCCTTCTGGTACGGCACTTCGTTCAGAAATATTTTGATTTTTGGGGTTGAATTTAAAGAATTTGGGATTTTATAATTTGTCTAGATCTATATAAAATGTAAAAAAACAAATGATGAAATTATAGTTCGTATTCCCGGACAATTTCAGCCTTATTGATTTTACATCATTTATATCTCAACAAGCCATTCATTCCAAGTCCCTCTTAATTATCTGGTGAGCTGGCGTATAATGATTTTCATAGACAGGCACAGACAAAGGGACATAACTGAGAAAAAGAAATTTGTGTTAAAAAAAGAGAGAAGTTACCTCTAGTTGCCGCGCTCTTCCGTGACGAGCCTCGGTAGTTTTTGCCAACCTGACTCGGCAGTGTAATAATTGAACAAGAGCAATTCAAAGGTCAATAAAAAATGATCATGTGATATGACTGAGACCAAGCATTGAATCGAAAGTGTTTTGACATTCATTTCATTATAATATGGACCATATTTCTTTATGTGACACACAGCCGATTTAACTTATTTACATTATGAATCATTTGCATAATACTGCATAGTTCCTGTGTAATCACAAATTTACCTTCTGTAAAAACCATCCCAATTCATCATGGTAGAACCCCCTCCACCCCCTCCCCCACACACACACACACTTGCACCATCACCCCTACACGATTTCATACTCCCAATATATTACCAAGTCATAAGCATAGCAAAGTACTGAAGACGAAATCATTTTGCCATCCAGTCGACCTCTATGACTAGAATGGATTGTTTAAAAAATGGGTTTAAACCCTGAATTCACCGGGCCGTGTCGCGACAGCTAACGTAGCTGTTTACTATCACGCTGCCTAACAAGGTACCCCTGGTAACCTACGGGTTGATTTTGCAAAACTGCTATCGTGGGGCCAAATTCTGGAGTCACATAAAGTAGGGTCATATTGATAAAGTTCACATAATTTAATCTGTATTGTAGATCTATATTGACATTGTACAGGTGGAATTATAGCAGCAATATATCTACTGAATGCCTATGGGAACATAAAACGAGACAAAATAAAAAGATAAAGATGGATTTATAGTTCGTATCCCGGCACAAGCGCAGGCTCATCGACTTTACATCATTTATCCTCCAGCAGGCCCTTCCATTCAAAGCCCTTTTCAATTCACAGGGGAGCATACGCCTGTTAGGTTTTTTGTACTAACACTCTGAGACGATCTTTCTTTATCTATAGCTATAGCTAGGTACTCATTCACACCTGAGTCAAATGAGGAAAGTAGAGTTGAGTACCTTTCCTAGGATTACAACGTTGTGAAAAAAAACCCAATAACCCACCTATACCAGCCGTGGGGCTTGAACCAATGTCATAGTGATCACAAGCTCACCGTAACGCGGCGGTTCAACTGCAACACCCCTAACTGTATGTATACAAAAGAATAAAGACAAAACCTTTGGGCACCAGATAGAATCGAACCCACGACCTCCGTATCGGCACCTATCGACTCGCCATGAAAAGAGAGCGCATTAGAAACCATGTCTAAGGCCAAAATATTTTCTTCTTCTTCCGTTTATTCCTTTGTATTTGTTTCGTCTTTAAAGAATATGGCTTCAATATTGATTTGTTTCAAGTCGTTGTTTCTCTTTAAAGAATATGGCTTCAATATTGATTTGTTTCAAGTCGTTGTTTCGTCTTTGTTCCTATGTGGCTTCAATATTGATTTGTTTCAAGTCGTTGTTTTGTCTTTTGTTCCTATATGGCTTCAATATTGATTTGTTTCAAGTCGTTGTTTCGTCTTTTTTCTGTTCCTATGTGTGGCTTCAATATTGATTTGTTTCAAGTCGTTGTTTCGTCTTTAAAGAATATGGCTTCAATATTGATTTGCTTCAAGTCGTTGTTTTGTCTTTGTTCCTATATGGCTTCAATATTGATTTGTTTCAAGTCGTTGTTTTGTCTTTGTTCCTATATGGCTTCAATATTGATTTGTTTCAAGTCGTTGTTTCGTCTTTGTTCCTATATGGCTTCTATATTAATTTGTTTCAAGTCGTTGTTTTGTCTTTGTTCCTATATGGCTTCTATATTAATTTGTTTCAAGTCGTTGTTTCGTCTTTGTTCCTATATGGCTTCTATATTGATTTGTTTCAAGTCGTTGTTTTCTTGTCTTTGTTCCTATATGGCTTCAATATTGATTTTGTCGTTGTTTGTTTTGTTCCTATATGGCTTCAATATTGATTTGTTTCAAGTCGTTGTTTCGTCTTTGTTCCTATATGGCTTCAATATTGATTTGTTTCAAGTCGTTGTTTTGTCTTTGTTCCTTGACTGTCTTTGTTCCTATGTGTCACTTTCTTTGTTCCTATGTGTCAAATAATGCCCCTTGACTCACTGTTTGTCTTTGTTCCTATGTGATTTCAATATAAATATACTTTCACGTGTAACGTGCATCTTGACTCACTGTTTTGTCCTTGTTCGTCACTTTCACGTACTCGGATCACTCACTGTGTGCATCTTGACTCACTGTGTGCAATTTACCTATAACATGCCCCTTGACTCGTGTTGCAATTTACTTTCACGTGTAACATGCCCTTGACTCGCTTGACTCGCTGTTTGCAATTTACTTTCACGTGTAACATGCCCCTTGACTCGCTGTTTGCAATTTACTTTCACGTATGACATGCCCTAATTTAACTCGCTGTTTGCAATTTACTTTCCACGTATAACATGCCCCTCGATTCACTGTTTGCATTTACTTTCACGTATAACATGCCCCTTGACTCACTGTTTGCATTTTCGACTTTCACTCGCTGTTTGCGATACTTTCACGTGTAACATGCCCCCTGACTCACTGTTTGCAATTTACTTTCACGTATAACATGCCCCTTCGATAACTCTGTTTGCATTTACTTTCACGTATAACATGCCCTTGACTCACTGTTTGTTTGCAATTTACTTTCACATATAACATGCCCCCTCGATTCACTGTTTGCATTTACTCACTGTTTGCAATTTACTTTCACGTGTAACATGCCCCTCGATTCACTGTTTGCATTTACTTTCACGTGTAACATGCCCTTGACTCACTGTTTGCATTTACTTTCACATATAACATGCCCCTTGACTCACTGTTTGCAATTTACTTTCACGTATAACATACCCTTGACTCACTGTTTGCAATTTACTTTCACGTATAACATGCGCCTTGGCTCACTGTTTGCATTTACTTTCACGTATAACATGCCCCTTGGCTCACTGTTTGCATTTATTTCACATATAACATGCCCCTTGACTCACTGTTTGCATTTACTTTCACGTATAACATGCCCCTTGACTCGCTGTTTGCAATTTACTTTCACACGTATAATATGCCCCTTGACTCATTATTTGCAATTTACTTTCACGTGTAACATGCCCCTTGACTCGCTGTTTGCAATTTACTTTCACCTATAACATGCCCCCTTGACTCGCTGTTTGCAATTTACTTTCACCTATAACATGCCCCCTTGACTCACTGTTTGCAATTTACTTTCACCTATAACATGCCCCTTGACTCACTGTTTGTAATTTACTTTGTATTGACAGTGGAATTGAAGACGGATGATGCAAAGCCCATTCACGCTCCGTCTGACGTAGGAGGTGGAGGGGGGTCGGAGTTGACCTTGACGATCACATGGACGGTATGAAAAACATTTTCATGATGTGGTGTATTGCATTAAACGTGTCTTTGATCGGGGGTGGTGGGGGGATGGGAGGGGAGGAGGGTGGTGGGAGGGGGAGGGTGGGAGGGGAGGAGGGTAGGAGGGGGAGGAGGGTGGGAGGGAAAGTGGGAGGGAATGTGGGAGGGGGTGGGAGGGGTGGAGGAGGGGGTGGAAGGGTGGGAGGGGTTTTGAATCAGTAGTCCAGAGGCAAAGGTGTTGGCCTCTCAACCAAAATGTGCGTGGGATGAAGCTCAGACAGTTGAAAACTTATAGAGATGTTTTGGACTAAAATCTAACCCCCCCTCATCCCCCCCCCCCACCCACCCAAATGGTCCAGGTAGGTGGACGATAAAAAAGGATGTTCCAGGTACGGATCCCACCACTGTGCACGTTAAAGATCCCTTGGCTGTTTACAAGGCAGCCTTGGGTAACAATTAAAAATCCTACCAAAAAAACCCCCAAGATCATCTTAGTTATGAATGTGTGTAAAATCGATTCAAATTAAAACCAAAGTCAAAGTTCGTCTTCGTAAGAACCAGCAACTTAATTATATTTTTGGTGTAACTGTCAGCGCGCAAGACTTTGAATTCAGCCACAGAAAAAAAGATTTCAAAGAGGTAGTCTTAATTCTGTTCTTAAAGTCTGCATTGCTAGTTAACATTCTGCTGAGTTTGCTCCATTCTGTTGACAGTTTGCTCCACAAACCTTCCGTAATTTACCTTCTGTTGACAGTTTGCTCCACAACCTTAGTTTACCTTCTGTTGACAGTTTGCTCCACAACCTTAGTTTACCTTCTGTTGACAGTTTGCTCCACAACCTTAGTTTACCTTCTGTTGACAGTTTGCTCCACAACCTTAGTTTACCTTCTGTTGACAGTTTGCTCCACAACCTTAATTTACCTTCTGTTGACAGTTTGTTCCCCAACCTTAGTTTACCTTCTGTTGACAGTTTGTTCCACAACCTTAGCTTACCTTCTGTTGAGAGTTTGTTCCCCAACCTTAGTTTACCTTCTGTTGAGAGTTTGTTCCCCAACCTTAATTTACCTTCTGTTGACAGTTTGTTCCACAATCTTAATTTACCTTCTGTTGACAGTTTGTTTCCTAACCTTAGTTTACCTTCTGTTGACAGTTTGTTCCCTAAACTTAATTTACCTTCTGTTGACAGTTTGTTCCACCAACCTTAGTTTACCTTCTGTTGACAGTTTGTTCCCCAAACTTAATTTACCTTCTGTTGACAGTTTGTTTCCCAACCTTAGTTTACCTTCTGTTGACAGTTTGTTCCCCAAACCTAATTTACCTTCTGTTGACAGTTTGTTCCCCAAACGTAATTTACCTTCTGTTGACAGTTTGTTTTCCAACCTTAGTTTACCTTCTTTGACTGTTGACAGTTTGTTTTCCAAACCTAATTTACCTTCTGTTGACAGTTTGTTCCCCAAACCTTATTTACCTTCTGTTGACAGTTTGTTTGCTAACCTTAGTTTACCTTCTGTTGACAGTTTGTTCCACAAACTTAATTTACTTTCTGTTGACAGTTTGTTCCCCAACCTTAATTTACCTTCTGTTGAGAGTTTGTTCCCCAACCTTAATTTACCTTCTGTTGACAGTTTGTTCCCCAACCTTAGTTTACATTCTGTTGACAGTTTGTTCCCAACCTTAGTTTACATTCTGTTGACGGTTTGTTTCCCAATCATAGTTTACCTTCTGTTGACAGTTGTTCCCAACCATAGTTTACCTTCTGTTGACAGTGTTCAGTTTGTTCCCAACCATAGTTTACCTTCTGTTGACAGTTTGTTCTCCAACCAGTTTGTTCCTTAGTTTACCTTCTGTTGACAGTTTCTTCTCCAACCTTAGTTTACTTTCTGTTGACAGTTTGTTCCCAACCAACCTTAGTTTACCTTCTGTTGTCTGTTGACAGTTTCTTCTCCAACCTTAGTTTACCTTCTGTTGACAGTTTCTTCTCCAACCTTAGTTTACCTTCGGTTGACAGTTTGTTCTCCAACCATAGTTTACCTTCTGTTGACAGTTTGTTCACCAACCCTAGTTTACCTTCTGTTGACAGTTTGTTCCCGAACTTTAGTTTACTTTCTGTTGACAGTTTGTTGCCGAACTTTAGTTGACAGTTTGTTCCTGATTAGTTTACTTTCTGTTGACAGTTTGTTCCCCAACCTTAGTTTACTTTCTGTTGACATTTTGTTCCCGAACTTTAGTTTACCTTCTGTTGACAGTTTGTTTCCTTACCTTGCTGTAAGTAAAAGCAAAGTTCCTTCAAGTTTATCCCGGTTTCTATAGCGTGAAGCGGAACAGGTGACAATAATCATCTTCTGCCTAGGACGCTAGTCTGACGCAGGTATTTGCTCCCAAACTAGTGCTTGTACCCATTTGCACCCTAGGTAGAGTTGGGAAATGCGTGTTACGTGTCTTTCCCAAGGAACACAACGTCGGGTCTGGCTTTCCGAGAATTCGAACCTTGCTGTACTAGGGTTAAATGAGAGCAGACTAATGATAATAATACAGTTCGCTTCTATGGCGCTTTTCGCCGAAGCTTGAAATCACGTAAGAGGTGATTATAATCAGTGTTTGAAGATTGGGATCACGTCTTTAGTCTGATTGGCAGTCTGATTTAGTTGTTTTTGTATATAGTTAAGCTTAATAAGTTATTCAAGTTAGGGTTGAAAATGGCATAAGTTATTAAAATGTCATGTGCATGCCACGTTTTAATATCTAATCAGATTTTCAAGTCTTCGAATTGTTCACGACTCGTCAATGGAAACGACTTAATTAATTGTATGGTCTAATTGAGGACTATGGATAAACACTCCACAAATGTAAGGGACGCAAGTAGGAGAAACACCCAAAATTGAAGAACAAAACAAATGCTTTTTTTGTTTTGTTTTGGCATTAATTGCTTTATCAAAAGCGGGTGGCTAAATATGGATTTTGAAAAGAATGGGTTTTTGCGTTTGTTCTGCGTTTGGTATTTTTTGTTGTTGTTGTTTTGTTCTAGGGTGTTCCGTTTTTGTTTTTTTCCCTCTCTTATTGTTGTTTTTTTTTCTAGAGTATTTCGTTTCTTTTTTTCCCTCTGTTAGTGTTGTTTTTTTCTAGAGTATTTCGTTTCTTTTTTCCCTCTCTTAGTGTTGTTTTTTTTTCTAGAGTATTTCGTTTCTTTTTTTCCCTCTCTTAGTGTTGTTTTTTTCTAGAGTGTTTCGTTTTTTTTGTTTTCCCTCTCTTAGTGTTGTTTTGTTCTAGTGTTTCGTTTTGTTTGTTTTCCCTCTCTTAGAGTGTTTCGTTTTTGTTTGTTTTCCCTCTCTTAGTGTTGTTTTGTTCTAGAGTGTTTCGTTTTTGATTGTTTTCCCTCTCTTATTGTTTTTTTGTTCTAGAGTGTTTCGTTTTTGTTTTTTTTTCCTCTCTTATTGTTGTCTTGTTCTAGAGTGTTTCGTTTTTTGGGTTTTTTTCCCTCTTATTGTTGTCTTGTTCTAGAGTGTTTCGTTTTTGTTTTTTCCCCTCTCTTATTGTTGTTTTGTTCTAGAGTGTTTCGTTTTTGTTTTTTCCCTCTCTTATTGTTGTTTTGTTCTAGAGTGTCTCGTTTTTGTTTTTTTCCCCTCTCTTATTGTTGTTTTGTTCTAGAGTGTCTCGTTTTTTGTTTTTTCCTTCTTTTATTGTTGTCTTGTTCTAGAGTGTTTCGTTTTTGTTTTTTCCTTCTTTTATTGTTGTCTTGTTCTGGAGTGTTTTGTTTTTGTTTTTTTTTTCCTTCTTTTATTGTTGTCTTGTTCTAGAGTGTTTCGTTTTTGTTTTTTTCCTTCTTTTTATTGTTGTCTTGTTCTAGAGTGTTTCGTTTTTGTTTTTTTCCTTCTGTTATTGTTGTCTTGTTCTAGAGTATTTCGTTTTTGTTTTTTTCCTTCTTTTATTGTTGTCTTGTTCTAGAATGTTTCGTTTTTGTTTTTTTCCTTCTTTTATTGTTGTCTTGTTCCAGAGTATTTCGTTTTTTTCATCCCTTTTCTTGTTGTTTTGCTTCATTTCTAAAATTACCCTCATTTCTTGTTATTTTCTAAATTCATTTTACCAAAGTCCTTTAAAGTATTGAAAGTAATAACAATGTATTTACATCATCATCATCATCATCATCATCATCATCATCATAATCATCATCATCATAATCATCATCATCATCATCATCATCATCATCATCATCATCATAATCATCATCTTGCATATTCTGTTGCATATGTTGGTTTTTGTATATTATAAGAGTAGACATGTTTAGTATAAATGTATAAATGTATAAATGTATAAATGTATAAATGTATAAATGTATAAATGTATAAATGTTACAAACGCCCCCGAAATCACCTTAGTTATGGATGTGAGTAAGTCAAATCAATTTAAAAAAACAAAAACAAAAAACCCCATAGCTTTCGCTTTTGCTCTGTTTATCACAAAATACTGATGTAAGCGTTCAACATTAATATAGTAATAATATGTCTCACTGATTTCGTTTTCCACAACGTCCGTTCCGCTCCGGATCTCTCATGGTCGTTACGCTCCTCAGTTAATTATGTGCGTCAAATATGCCAAACGCTTCACGAGTTGTGAGGGCAAGTCGGTTGTTTTTGTGTGTGAAAGGTGTTCGTATGAATCACTGTGTGTGTGTGTGTATGTGTGTGTGTATGTGTGTGTGTGAATGAGTTTGTGATCTGGGCTCTGCTGTTATCATTGTTGGGATTGGCGAGTATGTAGGGCAAATGTTTTACTGTTAAATTTAACTGAAAACAGCCCAGTTGCTTCCTTTCAACATGGAGGAGACATGTCGAAACAGCCCAGTTGCTTCCTTTCAGGAGACATGGAGGAGCCATGTCCTTTCAACATGGAGGAGACATGTCGAAACAGCCCAGTTGCTTCCTTTCAACATGGAGGAGACATGTCAATTTCTCCCTCTCTCCTCTCTACCCAAGTGCCGATGGGTAGAAGCACTAACTTGGCAACTCCCAGAACGCATTAAAATACAACCAGACGTGCATGTCCCTCTCTTCTTCTTCTTTTTTCTTCTTCTTCATCTTCTTTTAAGTATTTGATATATAAAATTGTAACCACTACCATTATACTGGGCATGTCTAAATTAGCTAAAAAAAAGATTTTTTTAATCATATGGTTGCCATGGGAACGCTGCTATCTTGGATTTTCATTGCGAAAATAACAACTTCATTTCAAATAGGCTTTTTCAATTATAAACAAATTTGGCTATAACTTTGCACACACGTTATTCGGTTCCATATCTAGCCGCACCCAGTAGATTTTTTTGATAAATAAAAGTGTTTTCATTTTATGAATTTTTGCAAAATGCATATAGCAACCTTTCCGGTTATTGGCATATATTTAATCGCAAAAAAAATAAATCGTTTTTCAAAAATTTGAAGAGATATCGAAAATCGCTACTGGTGAAATTTGTTTTTGCGTTATAGATTTATATACCAAATTTTGGGGGCAGTCGGACAATAAATAAAATAAAAATATATCGCATATCATTGTCAAAAAGTAAAATTTTCAAAAAATCGCATTTTAAACTATTTTTTGCTTTATTTTAACGATGTGAGTATTCGCATCCTGTAAGGGGATAACTCTTGAAAATATTAATTCTCATCCTGAAAATTTTAATTCTCATCCTGTTCATTGTTCATTTTTTTCCAACCCTGCTGACACTTTACTGACAGTGACACCGAGCCGACCATTCCTAGCGCTTATCCCATAATGCCAGGGCTGTTGGGACAGCGAGGCTACTACTAGTAGTACAGGATGAGAATAAACGTATTCTCATCCGGTATGAAAAAGGAGGAGATAAACTGAATTATCCCCCTTACAGGATGCGAATAACGACAGCCTATTTTAATGGGGTTTTTCGCATATAAACCTATAAAAGAATAATATAATACTTTGAAACACCATACAATCGTGAGAGGCTATCAAATACTTCACGTCCAGCCAGATAATTTCCCGCAGGCGAACTGAAGGATGAGCGACGAGTGGCGTCGAGGGAGTTAAAAATTCAGTCTAAAAATTACCTAAATATTAAGTCCCAGCAAAAAAAATAATATGATTTTCTTGATCAGCGACCCAAAATTAGTGAAAATCAGGCGGGAACGCAATTTAATGTGGGATTACCAAGTCAAAATTTTTGTGCTTGTTTTGTTTTGTTTTTTTTGTTGTTGACGGTTTCAATTTCGCGCAAACTAGCTACAACTAAAGTAGCCTACAACATAAGTACAACAGTACTCTTCGTTTGAACGGAACTTCTCTCGTCGACAAACTGTCAGTTCAACGATGACCCAGATCTAGCGTCCCAGTTTCGCTGGGTCAGTCAATGCGTTTATTTTTTATATTTTTTAAGAAAGCTGTTTCAAGCGTACTAGAGTGGGGAAACATGCGAGGACACACACCAACATGATGTCTAGAGAGTGATCCTATATCCAATAACGCTTCAAATACAGAAAACTGAATAAGTTCCAATCCCGGGGCCTCTAAGCTTGAAAGGAATATACTATTTGCTTTGACTGATACACGATACAACATAATCAGATTCAATACTTGAAATTCAGAAGGCTTTGAGAACCCGGATCTGTCATTAGATTTAAAAAAGAAAAGGATAACACTTTTTTTGCCACTCATTTTGGGAATTTCCGTTTTAAGTGAGATTATAGCTATCTATAACGAAAACGATGCAGGAGAGAATCCAATCAAGCCAGATGTGGTTCTTGAGAAAAATGCTACGTTTTTCATGGACAAAGAAAGAAAGAAACGAACGGAAACATTCTCAAACAGACAGAGACACGTAGAACTCTTCTCAACAAAATAAAAGAAAAGGCAGGCAACCTTGTTTTCTTTACATGTAAGGAGGAGGGAGAAAATAGAACACCTGGCCACCACTGAGGAAAATCGATGGGACAAAGATCTAGAGGACACCAAAGGGAAAATACTCTAGATGGAATTATAGGATGGCTGAAGACGAAGAAAGTAAACGACATGACAAAAGTGAGCATCGATCGAGGAGAGTGGGGGAAGAACATGATCGTCGACGTTACACAGCAAGACACTTGGTGATGATAACGAAAAACGGGCATATAGATAGACACACGAGTAAGAGAGATTAGGCCTGAGACTTTGACTTTCTCGTTAAACATAAAGAAAAGATATAGAGAAGCGAATGCAGCGTCACTTGCTATTCAAGCAGGAACTTTAAGGAAGCAATTCAGAGCTGTTAATTTGTTGGATTAGTTTTTTTTCTTGCTATCATAAAGGACACTATAGATGTATTTTTCATTGTTATCCCCCATTCCCCTGAATATGAATCTGGCTTCTTGAGTCGTTGTAGCTGAAAGCAAGGTGTCGGTCTCTCGACCAAAAAGGCCATGGGTTCAAGCCCAGATTGTTGAATCAGTTTCACGAGTTTGTTTCTAGTAAAATCTACCCCCGCACCCCTTCCCCTCTGGTGCAGGTAGGTGGATCAACACCCATTCCCAATCGGAGACGGACGATAAAAAAGGAGGTCATATGTGCAGATCATAACGCTATGCGCATGTTAAAGATCTCTTGGTTGTTTACAGGGCAGTCCAGGCAAAACAAAAAAATCCTACCAAACCCTCTAAGATTACACTAGTGTCGTGGGTGGGGGTAAAATCAAATCAAATCAAATCAAATCAATTCAAATCAAATCAAACCAAATCAAATCAAATCAAAATCGAATGCATTTGGTTCAAATCTTCAATTAAATCATAGACATTCATGTTTAATTTAATTGGTTTCGTTGTTTTTCTTCTTCTGTCCTCATGTCAGCCTCTGCCACGGAGCAAGTGGGGAAGTGGCAGCATTGCTTACAATATTTACTTTCGGCTAGCCAACAGAACGGACCGTTGGACCGCGGTAAGTGGGAAAATTACTGCATTGTTAATGACAGTTTGGATATATATATATATATATATATATATATATATATATATATATAATATATATATATATATATATATATATATATATATATGTGTATATAAATATAGCAGTTTCATTTCATCTTGTGTATCACTATCAAACTTTACATAGGAAAGGATTGGCATGGACATGTTGTGTAGTCATTACTTTCGTGGGGTAGACAGTATTCTTAAGGTAAGGTGTCTCCTCTCAAACCAAAAGATCTTCAGTTCATGTCCAGACAGGTTGAAAAGGTTTCTCGAGTTTTTCGGGTATCTCGGGTAGAGCTCATTCCCCTGGTCCAGATAGGTGTATCGACATCAAGTCACATCGGAGACTGACCATGAAAAGGACGTCTTGTGTTTAGATCACAAAACTATGTGCACGTTAAAGATCATTCGATTGGTTTACATGGCATTCTAGACAAATTAAGGAAGTGAAAAGTCCTACCAAAAAAACCCCAAGAGATTGATTACCTTGATCGTGCATGCAAGTAAAATTAAATCAAAATCAATTACTTCCCTTGAAAAGAGAAAAAAATACAACTGTAACGCTAAGTTAAAAATAATGAATGCTTTTGTTCCACTGTGCAGTTCAAAGGTGAGAAGGAACCACCATTCCATGACACTATAAACAGAGAATTTTACTACTTACCATATGAGGTCAAAGTTCAAGCAGAGAATTCGCTCGGTCCAGGACCAAACTCCTCTATTGCTATTGTTTACTCCGCTGAAAAAAGTAAGTGTCCTTTCATTAATATGCGGGGAGGGGGCGTTATCCTCCCCCCCCCCTGACAGTTAGTTTAATTAAGAAGACGCGGATATAAAGCACAGTGTACATCTGTCACCGTTGATTAATGGCTGGAAAATGAGTTACAAAGCACGTGCCATCAAATGTCGACGTGTCTATTTGTAGGTTGTGCGAAAAGAGTTGACATGGAGTGTGAGAAGGGCATAATGTACTAATGATTATTTTAGTTTGCTCTTGTAAGACATTCGTTTACTTGTTAATTATGAACTCATTGACCTCATCAATTGTTCGTTTACTTTCTCAGTGCCAGAAATAGCTCCCACGAACGTTCAAGTGAGTACTTTAAAAACAACACTGCAGGGTGGATAAGTTGGACAACTGTACCGAACACACGAGAGGCCATGGGTGGATCTGTCTTCGCTTACCAGGTAACGTCCACTCTGCTTTTTGTTTTTTGTTGTTGTTGTGAATTACCTATTTCCCCTAAAATCAATTAAAACGCAACGACATCATTGGTTTGAATAAGGTTATTATCTGCCGAGCAGACAAACCTGGGTTGGATTGTTTGAACAACAATGATACAAACAACAATCCAATAACGACCCCAAGACCTCAAAACCCAAACAAACATTAAAAAGCAAACCAAAATAAAAAGGACACCAATAAGCAAACAAACTAAAAAGCATCGTCCACAACAACAACAACAACAAAAAAACAAAAAAAAAACAAACCCAAAAACCAGGCCCCTCTTTTTTTAGTGTAATTGTTTTACCATGGCGAAATGTATTAAAATGACAGAAAGAACAAACAAATGCAAGGTCGTATCACATCGACCTTGAACGCCGAGATAACACTCTTATTACATAAAGGGGCACTGGGTAGTCTAGAGGCCTGGTGTCGGCCTCTCAGCCCAAAGGTTCGTGGGTTCAATCTCCGGCAAGTTGATACATTTTCTCGAGTTATTTTCTAGTAAAAACTCTAGCCCCCTCCCCGCTCCATGGTCTAGGTAAGTGGATCGACATACGTCTATTTTCATTGGACACGAACGACAAAACGAAGGTACCGTGTGCAGACCCCATCTCTCTGTACACGTACAAGGCAATCTGATCAAATTTTAAAATCTTACCAAAAGCAAAATGCCCCCCCCCCACGAGATCACCTTAGTAGTGGATGTGGGTAGATAAAACAACAACAAGAAACTCTAACATTATCACATGAGAAGTGAAACACAAACGTAGTCTGAGATGGGCGTTGGCATGGAAACCATTTCTTTGTTTGTGTGCTTCGTTTTGTTTTATTTTCTTACTTTCTTTGTTTCGTCATTTTGCTTTGAGAGTCGTGGGAGAAATGAATGTAGTTTTTGTTTTGCTATGTTATCTTTAATTATTATTTGGGGGAGGGGGATATAGATTTGGGGGTGGGGGTGGGGGAAGGGGATTCCAGATGGTCCTGAATCATGCGTCGAGACTACAGAGTTCGAATCCTGATGAGGTTTTACAAATGCTGGTTTTTATTGTATCTTCTCCACGAGTTTAGTATTAAATCTGAACGTTCTTCATGGTGAGTGATGCATTCAAATACTCATCTCTGCAGAACAACAGACACCAATTATAATGTAACAGATACCACGCAGGCTGATTTGGATGCCCTTCTATAATAATGTGCTTCTTAACGGCACAATTTGTATGACATGTTCTGCTTTGTTTTATCGCAAACATGACGTCGGTTTTTAATTCCATTTTTGATTCTTGAACCGGTATGTGTCTTCAATCTAAAAGTTGAGCTTCTAGGCTTAACTTTAGTACTGCTACATGCCAATATAACATAACAGAACTCAATAATAAAATTTGCCTGTAACGTTTTAACAGATAGTACAAGCGGCTAAGCCAGCCCCTAGCCAGCCCCTAACAAACCAGCGTATAAAGGCCTGGATAGCTTTGATCAATCAGGTTCTTAGACCTATAGTTTCCTGAATCAGTAGGGGGTGGGGGTGGGGATCTTCGTCGTCATATTCTACGTACATGAAAAGACAGCAACATAATGATATGCCGTTCGGCACAAGGGGATGGGCGTGGGGGGGGATGTGTAAAGTGAAAATCGTTTGCACTTTCCCCCTTCGGACATCGTCTTGTCCGTAAATTTCCCATTTAATTTAGTCGTTCAACTCCATTACTAGTAATGCCTTGGAGTTGCGACCGTTTTGACCATCAACCAGACAGATCTAGGATTATCCATCCACTGACGGTGTTCATACGAGCTCTTAGCACTCGTCATCCCCATCTCCCCTCCCCACCAACTTGGGCTGGAGTCCGCTGAGCTAAGCCCATCCAAATACCACGACTGTGGAAGGGACAGATTGGATTGCTTTGAACCTCTGATAGACCTTGACCTTTGAGTAACCACGGGGCTCCATGATATTTCCTTTGGCTATTGGCCATCCTCTTCTTCCTCCTCCTCCTCCTTCTCCCCCCCAATCTCATCCTGTTTCAATCAGCATTTCTGTTTATCTTTTCCTGTCTATGGTAAGGGTAATTCATTGACCCAACTTATGTCGGTAGCTTGAAGACGCCAGTGGCTGAGTAGGTAGAGCGTCTGAGTACTATTCAGAAGAAATGAGTTCTATTCCCAATCCGGGTAAATGTTCGTGACCATCTTACCGACCTAGCAGGAACATAGGTAGCTTGATCTTTTCAGATTTGGTGAAAATGAACCTGGAAAGCTATCTATGTCTTCTAAATCGTTTAAAAAAAAATAAAACAGCTTTAGAACACACCCGTGTGATTTCATCTCAGAAGCATTGGTACAATTAGAAAATTATTAGATAAAAGAGCAAAAAACTTCTTCTTTTGTTTAGTGCACTCCTTTGTTGCCAGTAGGTTAGACTATTGTAACTCTTTATTGCTAGGTGCACATAAACAGGCAGTAGAAATGTTTTAGTCAATCCAATATCCAACTGCCAAATCTCTAAGCTTAACAACATCTGTAAAGCCCATTCAATATGTCCTTATGTCTGCTCATCGGCCGCCAGTCAGGAAAACGAATTGAATTCAAAGTTGCCTACTTATTATTTATAATGTTTACATAATTTAACACCAGCCTACCTCTTAGAATTGATAGCAAAATATTTTGTTCCCACATTCATCCTGAGGTCTAAAGAATCATAATCTGTTCACAGTACCAAAACACAAATTAACTATTTCTGAAAAGGACCTGTCGGTAGGGGGTCTAAAAATATGGAATCGAGTCAGTCAAGATGTCAAACCATCAATAAATCTTAACATTTTCAAAGTGACACTGAAAACATATTTATTCAAGAAAGTATATGAATAAATACTTCCTTTAGATATAAACAAATTCTACAGTAAACCAACATCCTAAGTTGTCAAAATCATGCACTCCATTCCATCAAATTGTTGTGATAATGTATTATGTAGTGCGTAATTGTATTTACTTACTTTGTCCAATAATGTTATGAATTTTCGTTTTTTGTCTGTACATAATAAGATTATTTTCATCCCCTTAGAGCATTTAGGTGGTTTTTTGCACTTTACAAATGAATTATTATTATTAATATTATTAATATTATTATTATTATTATTATTATTATTATTATTATTATTATTATTATTATTATTATATTATTATTATTATTATTATTATTATTATTATTATTATTATTATTTATTATTATTATTATTTTTATATTATTATTACAATCGTCCTCCTCCTCATCATCATCATTATCATTATTATTATTATTATTATTACTCATTATTATTATTATCATTATTATTATTATTATTATTATTATTATTATTATTAGTATTAGTAGTAGTAGTAGTAGTAGTAGTAGTAGTAGTAGTAGTAGTAGTATGTAGTAGTAGTAGTAGTAGTAGTAGTAGTAGTAGTAGTAGTAGTAGTAGTAGTAGTAGTAGTAGTAGTAGTAGTAGTAGTAGTAGTAATAGTAGTAGTAGTAGTAGTATGTTATTATTATTATTATTTTCTAATTATTATTATCATCATCCTATCATCATCATCATCTTATTATTATCATTATTATTATTATTATTATTATTATTATTATTATTATTATTATTATTATTATTATT
>JAXRKP010000037.1:192500-197500 GCA_037039925.1 Doris montereyensis | reverse complement strand
CATTGGATACGTTACAGACAGTATGTTTAGGTACCCTTTGTGGATTGGATACGTTACAGACAGTATGTTTAGGTACCCTTTGTGGATTGGATACGTTACAGACAGTATGTTTAGGTACCCTTGTGGATTGGATTGGATACGTTACAGACAGTATGTTTAGGTACCCTTTGTGGATTGGATACGTTACAGACAGTATGTTTAGGTTATTGGATACGTTACTTTACATTGGGTACGTTACAGACAGTATGTTTAGGTACCCTTTGTGATTGGATACGTTACAGACAGTATGTTTAGGTACCCCTTGTGGATTGGATACGTTACAGACAGTATGTTTAGGTGTCCCTTGTGGATTGGATACGTTACAGACAGTATGTTTAGGTACCTTTTGTGGATTGGATACGTTACAGACAGTATGTTTAGGTACCCTTTGTGGATTGGATACATTACAGACATTGATATGTTTAGGACACTTTAGTGTTTAGGTACCCTTTGTGGATTGGGTACGTTACAGACAGTATGTTTAGGTATCCCTTGTGGATTGGGTACGTTACAGACAGACAGTATGTTTAGGTGTCCCTTTGTGGATTGGGTACGTTACAGACAGTATGTTTAGGTACCCTTTGTGGATTGGATACGTTACAGACAGTATGTTTAGGTACCCTTTTGTGATTGGATACGTTACAGACAGTATGTTTAGGTACCCTTTGTGGATTGGATACGTTACAGACAGGTGTTTAGGTACCCTTTGTGGATTGGATACGTTACTTTACAGGATATGTTACAGACAGTATGTTTAGGTATCCCTTTGTGGATTGGATACGTTACAGACAGTATGTTTAGGTACCCTTTGTGGATTGGATACGTTACAGACAGTATGTTTAGGTACCCCTTTGTGGATTGGATACGTTACAGACAGTATGTTTAGGTGTCCCTTGTGGATTGGATACGTTACAGACAGTATGTTTAGGTACCCTTGTGGATTGGGTACGTTACAGACAGTGTGTTTAGGTACCCTTTGTGGATTGGATACGTTACAGACAGTATGTTTAGGTACCCTTGTGGATTGGATACGTTACAGACAGTGTGTTTAGGTACCCTTGTGGATTGGATACGTTACAGACAGTGTGTTTAGGATTGGATACGTTACAGACAGTGTTAGGTACCCCTTGTGGATTGGATACGTTACAGACAGAGTGGAGGTACCCTTGTGGATTGGGTACGTTACAGACAGTATCTGGGGTATCCCTTTGTTTAGGTATCCCTTGTGGATTGGGTACGTTACAGAGTGTTTAGGTACCCCTTGTGGATTGGGTACGTTACAGACAGAGTGTTTAGGTACCCTTGTGGACTGGGTACGTTACAGACAGAGTATCTAGGTGTCCCTTGTGGATTGGGTACGTTACAGACAGAGTGTTTAGGTACCTCTTGTTTAGGTATCGTTACAGACTGGGTACGTTACAGGTGTCCTTTATTGGGTACGTTACAGAAAGTGTTTAGGTACCTCTTGTAGATCGGGTACGTTACAGAATGTGTTTAGGTGTCCCTGACGGATTGGGTACGTTACAGAATGTTAAGGTAGAGTGTTTAGGTTACAGAGTGTTTAGGTATCCCTTGTGGATTGGGTACGTTACAGAGTGTTAAGGTATCCCTTGTGGATTGGGTACGTTACATTGACAGAGCGTTTAGGTATCCCTTGTGGATTGGGTACGTTACAGAGTGTTTAGGTATCCCTTGTGGATTGGGTACGTTACAGAGTGTTTAGGTACCCCTTGTGGATTGGGTACGTTACAGACCAGAGCGTTTAGGTATCCCTTGTGGATTGGGTACGTTACAGAGGGTTTAGGTATCCCTTGTGGATTTAGTTACAGAGTGTTTAGTTTATCCCTTGTGGATTGGGTACGTTACAGACAGAGTTTTAGGTACCCCTTGTGGATTGGGTACGTTACAGTGTGTTTAGGTATCCCTTGTGGATTGGGTACGTTACAGACAGAGCGTGTTTAGGTATCCCTTGTTGGATTGTGTTTAGGTATCCTTGTGGTTATGCTACCATACATTTACCATAGCTTTGTGGAAAGCAAAGAAAAAATCGAAGGCAAAATAAGTTCTTCCAAAGTTCTCCAACAAATAAATAACAATTTTATTTTTTAAATGAAAGATACTGCAAACTATTTTCGCCAAACTACCTCTCAAACTTCTTCCTCAAGGTATTACTTTATTAGTTTCCAAATCTACTTTCTGCGTTTTAATTTTCACAGAAATCAGATAAGCCTAAAAGTCTGTGAATATCTTAACTTCAGCAGAGGCAGCACATTGGATACTTGCCTCTTTAACGATAAAATGCCTTTGTAAAGATTACAATAATTTAAAGTATATCAATAGTATTATCCAGCGATCAACGCTTTGGATTTACACATATTTGGTTGCTAAAACATGTCAACCAATCTTTGGGATAGCTGAGGGTATCCCTGGCAAAATGAAAATGAATCAATATCAAGTTTTGGATGTGTCTGCTTTCAATTCCCTACTTATCTTTCCAGATTCCTCTTTTTCTATTCTTCCACAAAATCTGGACCACAGGTCGAGCTAATCCTTTCTGGAAAAAGATAATTGTAATTGGTATCTCCATCCTAGTCGAGACTTCAGGGCTATCCTATTAGAGTCCATAAGTTCCATTTGTAGAACCATGGAAAGAACGACGAATGGTCATTAATTTGCTTCGGTTATTAGCAGATGGAAATGAAAGTATATTGTAGTAGGATCCTCGTTCGCACTATGAAAGCTTCATTCGTGAGGTTTTACTGGAAAAATACAAAACTGTTTCTGTTTTCCTGAACCTGAAAAGGACTGGCTATTCAACATGAAAACATGGCATTCTTGTTGATTTAAAAAAAAAATCATAATTTGTTTTTTGTTTTTTTTTTAATGTTGAACTCAAATTTTCTACATAGAATTATTCCACAAGTAACTTGAGACCCATGATCTACAATGTTTTGTCCTGTTCTATCTTAAAATTAATGTCAAGATTAATAGCAATGTAAAACCATTGTCCTACAATGCAAATGTCTTCATTTTTGTAGGTGACTTTGCTAACTTCAAAGCAAGGAATAATGCAACTATGCACGAGCTACATCCAAAAAATGGGTTATTTACGACGGCTTTAAAATTTTCACTTGTTAAAAACGTCTGTATTATACAAGATCAAACGACTGTAGATCAAATCATATTTGTATCTCACCCAACCCACCAACCTAAACACACACACGCACACACACACACACACACACACACACACACACACACACACACACACACACACACACACCTGTCGCCAGGGCTGAAAAGGATATTTAAGTATTCCGTTGCGTGAGCTTTGTTTAGTTGACTATTTAACGTTGTGTACAATATGTGTATTGAAGAAAAGAAAAGAAAAAAGGTGCGAAGCACTATAAGACATTTCCTTCACCACAGACACACACACACACACACACACATATATATATATATATATATATATATATATATATATATATATATATATATATATATATATATATATATATATATATATGTGTGTGTGTGTGTGTGTATGTAATTTTGAGTTGGTCGTTCTTTTTCATCAAAGGCTTTGCCGCCAGATCTCTAAGAGTAATTATATTTTACATGTAGGTTCTAGATGATCCCAATATCTTTTCCATTTGAGGAATTGTTCTACCAGAAGGGATGCTTAATTAATGAACATTTCATTGTTTATCCGGCTTTGAGAAGAATTTTCAATTACTTAAGCCTCGATTTTGAACAGGTGTTATAATTAAAAAGTTGGAATAATACCTACCTGTGTAACTTTAGTTTCGAATACGGACTCGATATAATAATAATCCCAGGATACTTATATGTGTTACCCAGTATATATCTCTCTCTATATATATGTGTATGTATATATCTATATATATATATATATCTATATATATATATATATATATATATATATATATATATATATATATCGATATATATATATATATATATATATATATATATATATATATATATATATATATATATATATATATATATATATATATATATATATATATATATATATATATATATATACATACATACAGGTAGGCTAGGAGGCAAAGTTAAGGAAAGCAGGTTGAGATGATACGGACATGTGAAGAGAAGAGATATGAAGTATTTTGGACAGACAATGTTACGGATGGACATACCTGGTAGATGGAAGGATGGGAAGACCACAAAGAAGATATTTGGACACACTACAGTAGGAAGACATGGAAGATTGTAGGTGCAAGAGATGCAGACGAACAGAATAGGGCAAAGTGTAGAATGGTTGACTCCTATCGGGAAAAAAGAAGAAGATACTTGTATAAAGACAAGCGGTGAGACAGGTGGGGGGGGGGGGATATCTCGAAAGTGAAGGAAATGATATTGAATGATATTTTAAGCCCCATATGAATAAAGACAAGACAAACACAAGAAATAGACAGAAAAATAAACCCTGATACCACAGGGATCGAACCCGCGACCTCTGCGTCGGTACTATCCGCTTTTTAAGGAGTGAAGGTAGATCGTTTGGGAACGCTGTTTCGTTTCATGGCGAGGCGGTGGGTGCCGATGCAGAAGTCGCGGGTTCGATCCCCGTGGTGGCCAGGGTTTTTCTGTCTATTTCTCGTATTTGTCTTGTCTTTGTTCCTATGGGGCTTTAAATATTATTCATCGTCATTTCCTTCACTTGTATAAAGAAAACTTCACTGTCAGCTTCTTGTTTTTCTTCTTTCTTTTTTTTTTCGTGATAAAAAATAGTTTTTTGTTTTGTTTTTGTTGTTGTTTTTTGCTCATTTTGATAATTGTTTGATGTTGCTCTTTTTGTTGTTGTTTTTTTCATGATAATTGTTTGATGTTGCTCTTTTTCTCGTTGCCATTTGTTTGTTACAGGTGGTGAAGATTTTTGACATTAATTTTAGATGCTGTACATAAAT
>JAXRKP010000037.1:165000-190000 GCA_037039925.1 Doris montereyensis | reverse complement strand
ATTATTATTATTATTATTATTATTATTATTATTATTATTATTATTATTATTATTATCTTTAAAAAAAATAATTTTATGTTTTTAAATGTATGTTTGCGTGATGATTTAAAACATGTTCACCATCGCTATACTGTTATTCTTGCACTCATCATCTGCACGTAGTCACGCATAACATGTCACAAGTTCCGTTATTAATAATAAAAAATCATTCACTTTTGTAAAAAAACAAAAAAACTATGATGCTGTGTTGTTTTGGTTGGGTTTTCCCTTTTCTTTTGCTATTTAGCATCAGTGAAGACGGCGCGGAAAAGCAGTGCACACTAGCACACTGTGCCGTGTGCCTAGAAATACAGCGGGAACTCTTACTTCTGATTGCCTTACACTCATCTCGGAAATATGGAACTTTACTTTACTATACTCTTTAAACAAATTCAACATGGGAGTGAACTCTACTCAATTTTTTTTTTATTGGTAAGCCGATCAAACATTGAGATGACGGTAGCTCAGTCGGTAAAAGTGTCTGACTACCACCAAGGAGAATCGAGTTCGATTCTCAGTCTGGGGCAAATTATTATCTGGCTCCCCTGTTTACTCAGCAGTAAAATGGTTAGGTAGGTGCATTCAAGCTTATTTGGTGAAAGTAAATAGCAAACTACGAGCATGCTGTAGGTAAACACACCAGGACTCTCTTGATCACCCTACGCTCAAACCTTGAGTAAAGGACCTACTTTGCTTAAATCAAATATTTGAGTAAGGAATTGTGAATTTTGCAATATTATACTTCCTTGTGCCAAATTTTGAAAACTTATCCATGCTCTCTCTCTCTCTCTCTCTCTCTCTCTCTCTCTCTCTCTCTCTCTCTCTCTCTCTCTCTCTCTCTCTCTCTCTCTCTCTCTCTCTCTCTCTCTGTCTCTCTCTCTCTCTGTCTGTCTGTCTGTCTGTCTGTCTGTCTGTCTCTCTCTCTCTCTCTCTCTCTCTCTCTCTCTCTCTCTCTCTCTCTCTCTCTCTCTCTCTCTCTCTCTCTCTCTCTCTCTCTCTCTCCTTTTCAGTGTATGTATTACAATGAAGGAACCATTCAATATTTTACCAACCAAAGTAGAAAAAAAAAACAGATCACTGACAAGCCAATGTAGGGCTTCTGCATGTGAAAAGGCTATTGTAGTGTTATGTAGTAATAGTAACACATATAATAAGATTCCCTGGCCTCTTAAATAGACTAGGACAAAAACAAAAACCATCGACAGTCACACTCCCTAGCTCAAATTGGACTAGCCTAGGCTATGATATTGTTATCGTGAAGCGCAATTCTCGCCACCCAATAATTGGACTCGATGATAGCCATGACTACCTTGTCTGTCAAGGATCTGGGCCTATGCCGATGCTACTCTTCATTCGGCTGACCTAGGCCTATGCCTATGCTGCTTTTCATTCGGCTGACCTAGGTCTATGCTGATGCTACTCTTCATTTGGCTGACCTAGGCCTATGCTATGCTACTTTTCATTCGGCTGACCTAGGTCTATGCTGATGCTACTCTTCATTTGGCTGACCTAGGTCTATGCCGATGCCACTCTTCATTTGGCTGACCTAGGTCTATGCCGATGCTTCTTCATTCGGCTGACCTATTCGGCTGACCTAGGCCTATACCACTCTTCATACCACTCTTCATTCGCTGACCTAGGCCACTCTTCATTCGCACCCGCCCACCTATGCCCGCGTACATCTGGGAGAGAAATTTTCAAAGCGACTGTGGAAGGATAAATGAGAAGCGTGAAAAAGGGAAAGAAGAATAGTGAAAAAGAGAAAGAAGAATAGTGAAAAAGAGAAAGAAGAATAGTGAAAAAGAGAAAGAAGAAGAGTAAAAAAGAGACAGAAGAATAGTGAAAAAGAGAAAGAAGAAGAGTGAAAAAGAAAAGAAGAAAGAGTGAAAAGAGAAGAAGAATAGTGAAAAAGAGAAAGAAGAATAGTGAAAAAAGAGAAAGAAGAATAGTGAAAAAGAGAAAGAAGAAGAGTGAAAAAAGAGAAAAGAGTGAAAAAGGAAGAAGAAAGTGAAAAAGGAAAGAAGAAGAGTGAAAAAGAAAAGAAGAAGAGTGAAAAAGGGAAAGAAGAAGGTGAAAAGGGAAAGAAGAAGGGTGAAAAAGAGAAAGAAGAAGGGTGAAAAAGAAAAGAAGAAGGGTGAAAAAGAGAAAGAAGAAGGGTGAAAAAGAGAAAGAAGAAAGGGTGAAAAAGGGAAGAAGAAGGTGAAAAAAGAGAAAGAAGAAGGGTGAAAAAAAGAAGAAGAAGGCTGAAAAAAGAAAAGAAGAAGGGTGAAAAAAAGAAGAAGAGGGTGAAAAAAAGAAGAAGAAGGTGAAAAAGAGAAGAAGAAGAAGGGTGAAAAAGAAAAGAAGAAGGGTGAAAAAGAAAAGAAGAGTGAAAAAAGAGAAAGAAGAAGGGTGAAAAAAGAAGAAGAAGAGTGAAAGAGGAAAGAAGAAGAGTGAAAAAGAGAAAGAAGAAAAAAAAGATTTGGAGCGTCCACCTAATAATCTTTTTAAAGCTTCGCCATTCCATTCAGTGTGGTACTCTCTCTACGCACACACACTTTTCATTCAACCATACATTATAACACACTTACACATCAATGATAATAAAAACAAAACAATGGGACTCATTTTTGTGAAGTTGAAGCTACAGGAATTATATTGAGTAAAATTCAACATGAAAATGATTAAACAACAAAATCTCAATGACGTGATCTTTCATTAAAATCACAGAATAAAATCTGTTTTCTTCTTCTTCATTAAATAACAGACTAATACATGAATAAAATTATCAAATAACATTATTTATTCATTAACAAAAGTCGTTTATCTTTCATAAATCATCTCTAGGCAACAATAGAAACAACAACGACAAACAAAAACACAATGTAGTGTGAATGAAAATGAAACGATTAAAGTAATTCCATAAAATACACAGATGTAGATAATCCTCTCACAAATGTAATAAAGGAACAGGAAGTTGAAAGTTTTACTTTATCACAGAAGATTGACTGGTAGCAGTGTAAGAACACAATTTCTCATTCAAAAACACCTTCAAACACTAGTAAACACTAGTGACGGTAACAGTAACAGCGGCAGATATCTTTGCATGGCAAATTTAACCAGTTCACTTTTGTAATAATAAAAACACAACACAGAAAAACCAACAACAAAAACGAAAAAAAACAAAACAAAAACAAGAAATTTTAGCTTTTCTATCAATACCATCCATCATCATCATTCACCCGGTATATTTAAACAATTGATTGCTTTATATTTGTTTTGTTTTGCGTCAAACAAGCCAGTGCCTACCTTTTGAATATTTACAGTCAACATGTGTACATAAATAAACTCTTGTTAGACATCTATCATGAGAATTGTTATTCATTTATATATAATATAATAAAAAATATACATCATATGTATATATATATATATATGTAAATATTTAAACTGGAAATGATAACATTCATGTGAAACAACAGTAACATCAAATAAATAACCGACTCAATGTCGTCAAAATCCATGTTATCTGTAAAGATGAACAGTGAGACAAGGGGCATGTTGAAAGTATGAATAAGAACATGAAATCGATATGAAGACCTAAGGAAAAGAAATACACATAAAAAAATTTAAAATTCTAAGGAGCGTAGTTAGCATGATTGGTAGTGCATACAACTCTATTCATGGTGAGATGAATGGTGCCAAATGTGAGATAACGATGATGGATTCATAGTCTGTATCCCACTTTCAAATGCAGATCCACTGACTATATACCTTTTACCCCCCTCCCCTCCCCCCCCCCCCCCACCAGCAGGCCATTTCATTCAAAGTCCTCAACTTCCTGAGGGAGCCTACAGTACACTAGCCGGTCAGGGGCTGCACAATATACCAACACTCTAACAAGATCTTTCTCTATCTATAACTGCTTACTCTTTCACACCTGAGTCAAGTGAGGAAAGGAGAGTAGGTTTCCTAAGAAGAAAACGTTGTGAAAATGAGCCCATCTGTGCCAGCCGTTGGGTTTGAACTTTGAACCAGTGTCGTTATGAACACAAGCTCACACCACTACGGCTCAGCTACGATGCCTCAGATCAGAGGTCACTGGTTCAACTCTGTCTGATGCCATAAAGTTGTTTTTTTCCGTCCCCCTCCTTTGTATTTCTCTCATCTTTGTTCCTATAGGGCTTCAATATTTATTTCATGTCCTAGTTTATCAAAATTCACATTATATTTCTTTCAAATACATGTAATACACTTTGACAGCATAACACAAATTTCTAAAAAAACAAAAAAACCCAAAGCACAACCAACCCAAAAACTACACTACAGAGCAACAACATAGTTACAGACATTTTCAACCTACAAAAAATATATATCAATATTTCAATCTACATTTTACCAATCTGATGTTTAATGTTAATATTTATAATGTCCTTTCATACAAAAACATATAAGTATAAACAAACAAACAGCAATTGAACTCTCAGCCAATCTCAAATTTACAACAATCACGAACCCGACCACATACGTAATGAATTGCTCCATTGTTGCTTTGAGACCCAAAAGGTGGGAATGAGAAAACAAAAGCTGAAAATTGTATTCATATTAATACCTTCTCTCAATCATCCTATCGCTTTCTTCCTTGGGACATTTTTGTTAGAAGGCCCTTTAAAAACTCTTCTCATGCTGCCAACTTTACAAAAGAGCTTTACTAAAGAGCTGGGAAGCCTTAGATCCGTTGGTGTTTGTTCTGACCACCAGGGTCATTTGCTTTGTCAAAGATGCCACTCTTACATGGTGAGCACGTCCAAGCCCTGAAAACAGCGTTTTCAATTTCAAAACATCCAACCCATTCCAGTATCTTAAAGTTGACAGGTTTGCAGTTCATGTATTGCACAGTTGAAAGCAGATTTTAGTTTAGCACTTTTGTCCATGCCTACAGGTTACAATCAGAGAAAATAAGGCAAGCAATGGTTCACACTGGTCAGACCAGCCAAAGACTAACAGAGGCTATGGGGCTTTGAAATCAACTCAGGAACCTTGCATTCCTTCACAAACTTATTGCATTGTGATGTGTTTTCTTTTGTACATCTAACCGTATTCTTAGTTAAAATTAAAAGTAGATCGCAAGAACAATCTGCTTTGAATGTGAGACAACACAAGATTGAAAAAGAAAATCTAATGATCCACAGTGTTAATAACAGGGAAGAACATAATTTTTTTGGATTCCCTGAGAATCTAAGTTGTCCTTCATATAATCACATCTCAGGGCAAATCAAGAGGAAACATCAAAATAAAAGAAAAGCAATATTGGACCTGTTGGTAGCCTTCCCCTCTTGTTTACGACTTGAATTTGTAGATTGGCGAAAAATCTAACTCATTTTATTTTGATGCGTTTGATAAATGTTTCTTCCTTTAATGGGTTTTAAAATAAGACAGTTTTTTTTATTTCATTGAAATTTATCCTGTTCACCATGGATCATTGTGGTAATCTCAGGGTGAATTAAGAGGAAACAACAAGATGAAAGATAAGTGAACGAAAAAGGAAAACAATAGGACCTACCAATAGCACCCACAAATAAGATACAGGAGGGGTAGTCACAAGATTGAAAAAAAAAAAACCCAAACCAACAGGCAACAGAAGTTCAATACCGGAAGCAAAAAGCTAAGATTGACTGGCATAGTAAAACAGGTAGTAATACTGCCTGCTTTGCTGAATGGAGCATGAATGGGGGTTCGCAAAATCATTCACGTGTCAAAGTATAATTTAATGACAGCTTGAATTGAATGTATATATATATGTATTATCCATATGTATGTATTATGTAGTTCTGCAACAATGTCACCGGCATTTTATTTTTGTTTCAGTCATATCTAAAATCAAAATAAAACGAATAACAATTCATGTTTTAAAAAGAATTCATAAATAGCGATTAAATGAGCGTAAAAGTGATAGAAAAGCGAACTACCACTTGAGACATTAACTCGTAGGCCATCAAACATTTATCACAAACAGCCGGAACAATAAGGAAAAAAACAACAAGGCCTTGATAATGAAAGACAAGCATACCAATAAAGTCATTAGTGTCATTTAAGGCGAGCAAAATTCAAATAGAGGTTAGGCATTGAGATCAAGTGACCATTCCAAGGTCGTTCACCAACAAAAAGAAGATTAGGGGAATACGTATCGTTCAATTGATTTAAAAACACAACAGCTAAATGCAAGATATTGAAACAAAAGAACCCAAATCTTACGTTGAAAAGCATAAAAACAATGATCAAATGAACAACACAAGTATTGTGTATGTAGATTATTTACAACATTGAGGAATGAAATAAAAGATGTAAAAGTAAATCTTTTGACAAAAACATCACAATCTATAATGAGAGGTTGATTACTTGATTTCATGCACAAGTCACAAGTTTGTTAAATAATAATATATCCATTTTATTTAATTACTTACAGTTAGCTTATTTTAGTTCCTTTAACACTACCGCTTTATTTTTATCTGATATTTTCAACACTAATTGTTCACATGAGTACATTTCCCATTCCAAAATTGTATTCATTTTTAACCGTTTTTCATTCATTTTCTCCAATTTATTTATTTATTTTTCTTCTAGATATAAGTGTTTTTATCATATTTGTATTGTAAGGCGCTTTGAAACCATTTTTGCGTGGAAAGCTCTATATCAATAATCTTATTATTATTATTATTATTATTATTATTATTATTATTATTATTATTATTATCATTATTAATATTATTATTATATCCTGATTTAGCTGGCAAAGCATCATTTTTGATCCTACAGATTTCTCTACCCTCAAATCAATTTTAATTTCAAAGTTTTAATGTAAAAACACACATAAATAATGGCTTGTACTCTCTAGATCTACCAATGATACTGTCCTTTATTCTTTTTCTTCATAGAATTTAAAAAAAAAAAAAAAAAAAAAATATATTTAAGGATTCAAAAAGTAAATATAAACAACAAAAAACCCAAAACTTGCATAACATTGGTTGATGTCAATTCACCATTAGACAAGTGCTACTTAAATTGTGGTACACGTACTGATACACAAACCATTATCTGCCGGTTCGCGGAGATTAAGAATCTGGCTGGGTTTTTTTACTACCAATAAATACTATGCTTGTTTTCGCTCACCGGTCCGTGGTACATTGAAAAACTCCCAACAAAACAAATGCCAGTCAGTCCACCACATCAGGATAGTTTGAGAGGCACTGGATTAGATAACATAAGTGCAACATAGACTTTTTTCATATTCTTTACCACTTTCTCATACATCTCAAATTTCACCGCAAGTTTCTTCCGTCTTCAAGGCTGTTACGACCCTTGCTTATCCCGGTTTCAATAGCGGGAAGCGGAACAGGTGATAACAATCACCTCATGATCAAGACTCTACTCTGATGCAAGCTTTTTCACTCCCAAGCTAGTGCTTGTACCCATTTACACCTGGTTTGAGCGGGGGAAAATGCGTGTTACGTGTCTTTCCCAAGGAAAACAACGTCTGCCGTCGCTTTGTTAGAATTCGAACCCGGGGCATCCTGATCCCCAATTCGACAGCCTAACCGCTCGCCTACCGACATCAAACTAATTTTGATGGTGATTTTTCATTATTATTGTCCACTGAATATCAAATAATCAACGCTTCATACATCAGTCCCATGATAATGTCTCAAATAAATGATATTTTTATGTCACACCAGTCTAGTGGTAATGTCACAAAAGGACATTCCTATGTCACATGGTCCAGTGATAATGTCACAAAAAGGACATCCCTACAACACATCGGTCCAGTGATAATGTCACAAAAGGACATCCCTATGTCACATCCGGTCCAGTGATAATGTCACAAAAAGACATCCCTATGTCACATCGGTCCAGTGATAATGTCACAAACAGACATCCCTAATGTCACATCGGTTCAGTGATAATGTCACAAACAGACATCCCTATGTCACATCGGTCCAGTGATAATGTCACAAACAGACATCCCTATGTCACATCGGTCCAGTGATAATGTCACAAAAGGACATCCCCATACCGTTTAAAACGTTCCAGTGAGTCTTACTCTTTAAATAAATAATCTTTCTTTTATCACAAACTTTGTGCTTAAAACCAATGAAAAGGCTGACAAACTGCTAAAACATACCAATATAAAAATGGATTATCTTGTTTGTTTATTTCCCTGTTCTTGTATTGACATATCCTCGACTCAGAATTAAATTATCTTTACTACACAGAAACACGTTTTGAGAAAAAAGGCCCTGAAGTTCTCAACTAGAAAGAGGATTTTGGCAAAATGGACGTGAAATTTGTGGTAAACGCAAATTTGTTTTTTGTGACAGGAAAATTAACGACCACTATTCAGATAGTGATTTTAACTAAATAAAAAATTAATAAATGTATGATCATGAAAAGGAACATTGTTTGAAACTGGGGCAACAGACTAAATCAGTTATTCATGTTATTCTCAAAGCTCACAGCCCACTGTTTTTGATGGTGGTAGTGGCGATCATGAAGTTACTGGCCATCTTGAGGAAAACAAAAAGGAGGAAGACGTATTTAAGAAAATTAAGGAAGGACGAAGCAGTGTATATTTTCTTGAAAATTTCGTTCCTTTCTCTTTTTCTACTTATCACAACACTAAATAGCTGTTACATAAAGGAATAAGGCCCAACTCAGTTTGAATCCAGATCATGACCAGCCCTTTTATTAGGGAAAACATGCTTCTAGTTCACTTCGATTGTGGCGCTGCATTTGATCTGGTTCAGATCTTTCAATGACAAGTGTCATGTACCGATGCAAACCATAACCTAGGTGTCAATCATCTCGTTCATTTGCTGAGAGCCTGACATTGGCTAGGTAGCAGCCAGCAGAGGTTCTAGGCCTACAACATGGTGTGGATCTACAATGGCATGTTCCAGGTAGAGGACAGAAATGCGGCATTACCGACCTGAATTAAAAACATCTTTTTTATTGCACTGAGTTCCGCATAGCCTTTGACCAAGAGAAAAACCGGCCTCGTAGCCGGACTTAAGATTTTTGAAGCCGCCTATTAGGCATGGTAATTAAAGAGGAAGAAATCTATTACACGGAAAAAGCAGCCTCTTATGCAGTGGCCTCTCAGGCTGTACTGTAATACAAATAAGATGGAAATAGCAGAGATTTTTCTATTACACCTATGGCTAATTGTATTTGTAAAGGACATAGTACATCTAAAAATAATAAATTTCTCGTTTTTTTAAACATCCACATCAATCTTGTTTAGAATTTTAGGTTTTTCACATTCAAACATAATAACTAAATACATTAATATTCAGTCAACAACACCTTATAGAAAATCATTACAACTATACAATTTCATTATACTTGGGGTGTCAACATAAATAAAAATTCACATGATAAAACAAATATATTAGGAATAACATGTTAGGATTCATTGCATGGCCCAAATTCCCACAGATAGAGTGAGAGAGAGAGAGAGAGAGAAAGAGAGAGAGAGAAAGAGAGAGCGAGAGAGAGAGAGAGAGAGAGAGAAAGAGAGAGCGAGAGAGAGAGAGAGAGAGAGAGAGAGAGAGAGAGAGAGAGAGAGAGAGAGAGAGAAGAGAGAGAGAGAGAGAGAGAGACAGACAGACAGACAGACAGACAGACAGACAGACAGAGACAGACAGACAGACAGACAGACAGAGATTGAGTTCAATGAGTGAATGAGCGATATAATACATAAATCTCTTCACAACTTTTTCTTTGTCATTTCATTTTCATGTCAGCCCTGCGAATGTCTCATCATCCATGATGTAATTAGAAACAACATCTCACAAAACGGAACACAAAACAATACATAATATAATACAGTATCTTACAATTCCTCCTGACCATTGACACAATGTAAAACAAGGGAAACATTGATATAACAACATATGGAATCAATTACTTGCAGTGAATAACTTTCATGAACTGTTGTCATGACGATGGTGCAGCAGTATGGACACACAGGCTTGTCAATGAAATACAACAATTCCAGCTGCCATCTTTTTCTTCTTCTTCTTCTTTATAGGGGAGTCCGAGAGCGCCCTTGAAACAGCGACAGAGGTCGCACATCCACAGCTGGCTCCATGATCAATTATGACCTCTGGCTTAATGCTTGGAGATTGGGTGAAGCACATTAATTACATTGGGTTGAAAAAACGAGCCACCCTTTCTATGCCGAAGATCATTTAGCTCTGTCTCTGGAGTAGGTTTACTGTTGGTCAGTGAGGGTTTTATCGGGTAACACAGCCATTGGAAGTTCCAAGGCGCCCCCCCCTTGGGCGGTGCGCTTCCGTCGCCCGCCAAACCAAGGTAATTTTTTTCTGGGATCAGCTGCCATCAACACTTAAGTGTGGGGTGCCCCCAAGTCACAATCACATTTTATAATCAAAACCATTTTTTTCATGTCTTTTGAATTGGTCTCTATTCGTCCGATGAAAGTTTTCCTCTCGAACACCAGTCGGACAAGCAACAAAAAAAGTTAGTTAACTATTCATATCAAAGATTTCCAGTAGAAGAGGCTCTAATTTACTGATGTCTGGGTCCATAACCACCTGACAACTCGCCTCACCAAGTTTGCGAACCTCTAGGAGTTTTCCAAGAGTTGAGGGTACAGAGTTCGGACTTTGGAAGGGGGTGAATCGACTCTAGATACGTTCTGAGCCACAGGAAGTGACGTTCTTGTCCCAGTGAGATGGTCTTTGTATCCTGCAATTGTGGTCGGTCTGGAGACAAGAGGTCGATGATGAACAGAAGGATGAGGACAACCCTGTCTCCGCCAGCTAGCTCCTGGATTGTGATCACAAATGTCATGTGATTCTTGTACATGGTGGAGCCTAGCAGTTTTAACACGGACGGATTGAGGTTCCTTTCTCCGTTCCCTGAGTCGTTGTTTTCGGACTGCTTTCCGACGTTTTAAATCTCCAGGCAGCGCTTTTAGAGTCAAAGCTCATCCGGCGACCGTAGAACAAACATCTCCATGATGCCGCCCTGAGAGTGAAAAAGAGAAGAAGAAAATGTAGGCAGATGTTGAAAAAAAGTCAGAACACTTTAAGAAACAGGACCTATTTCAAGATAAGGAGGTGGGGGGCCTGGGGGGGGGGGCAGGAAGAGTCACTTTGCCTGTGAAAGGTGAATCTCACATAAATTAGCAAATTCTCACAATTAGCAAGATTGACTACCTGTAACAGAAAGGTGTATGCTGACAAAAGGAAAGGAACAGTAGGCCTATTGACTTTTTCATTAGAAATCATGACGATAAAAAAGTGAATGAATTGTATTCAGTAGTTCAAGTTAGAAACTTAAAGGAAACGAATCAGAGCTATCAAATTGATTTTAAAATGTCTTTTATCATAAAAGACACTAGATTTTTTTGGGTATCAAAACTTAATTTAGTGAGGAGAATAGCACTTCAAGAATTGTTTGTTTGCTTCATTGAAATTTGCCCCATCAACCATATTCGGTGACCTCAGGCTGAATTAAGAGGAAACAGTGAGATGAAAGAGCGAAAGGGAAGAACTAGGACCTTCCAGCACTGCCCACCAACCGCCGCTTTATGCAAATTTTAAAACAAACCATTAACTCGAAGGAAGCAAAATGCATGTAATGTTATTGTCACCCACCCCAACTTACTTCTAACCAGCCCCCAAAGAAGAAATACAAATATTTGTTTAATGACAAATTTCCTCACCCACCATATGTGGTGATCTCAGGATGAATTAAGAGAATGAAAGATAGATGAAAGATAAATGCAACAGTAATAGGAAAGAAGTAAGACTTCCCAGCAGGGCCCCACCAAACACCCATGGAGATACAAAAGAGATACAGTACTCATACATGCATACACATATACTCCTATACACAAACCTACTTCTTATGCACCTCAGTCGAAATCTGGAGTCTTCAGTATTTGAAATATACGCTCTCTAGTCAGGAACCCGGCAAATGGGGAAACCCAGCCAATCGGAAAGAAATCGCAAGAAATGGAATTGTTTCTATCTGTTTTACCTCTAAACAGGACAAGTCCCTGGCAAATTGGAACAATTTTTCGCGTGCTCGCATTGATTATCATCACCATCCATTTGTCCCATAATTATTTATTCCAACACTTCCTTGTTATTCCGATTTGGCTTCTGTGTCAGCAAAAACATTAATTATTACAACTGCATTAGTGCTACACGTGTTATACACTACATACTATGTACATGATGTTGTAAGTGCTAGTTCTGTAACGACCATAAGCCAGGCACACTAGACATCCATTACGCAGATGTATAACCAGGCGTTGAGTCAGTCCTATAATCAAACCCGTCAATCACAAGGGTGAACATGCTAGGAGATTTAACGATCCACCATCCATTTTTGATTATGCGTCTTATCTATCTACCGTCCAATAAAGCTCGAGTGTGAGTGACATCACTGATGAATGCCATGTTTTTTTTATCGACCCTAGCATCTATAAATAAGTACTTATTCGTACAACAGACTATACCTGACTGGAATTCTTTGCCTAGCTGGGTCGTTACGTCCTTAACAAATGAACAGTTCAAGGCCGCTTTATCAAAACGTAGACATGGAAAAGCCATAAAGCATGAGCCTCAACATCTCCATAATTTGCTCAAGTTTAAGACACTCTGGAAAACCCAATACAGATACAGAACCGGGCCTGTGGCTACAATAAATCGTTCGTTTAATATATTCTGTATTTTAGCACTCGTAGAGGGGTTCAAGTATCAAAAACTGTTGAGGGAGAACCAAAATCCCGAGGTCCCCAGGTAATCGGGGAACCCTGGCTAATCGGGACAATTTTACAATCCACCAAGATTTCCCGATTACAGAGGTTTATCTGTATATCTATCTAGCTATCTATCTGTCTGTCTGTCTGTCTGTCTGTCTGTCTGTCTGTCTGTCTGTCTATCTATCTATCTATCTATCTATCTATCTATCTATATCTATATTTATATATCTATATCTATCTGTCTCTCTCTCTATATATATATGTATATGTATGCTGTTCCCATTGACATTGGTGTTTACAAATATAAAAGCATCTGGAACGTTGATTTAAACTGTATATGTATGTAAATCAGGGGTTCCTAAACTTTTCCCCTATAATTTTTACAACCCACACCCCTAGAAAATGTTTGATCAATGAAAATTCAAGTATGTAAGTAAATTTCCCGTAAGGACGTTACAGCACATACAGCCGGTGCTTAAACTGATTTTTAAGGCATAGCTGTCAACTTTCTAACATCGAAAACCAGATTCTGACAGCGCAAATTGATTCAAACTTGCATTAACAGCCCGTAATATTCCAGAAAACATTGTTTAACTTGAGCTAACCCCCTTTAAGGTAAATTTAACATAAATCGCTGGTGATACTGGTGAAAAGTGACAGTTCGTTTATGAAGACAGAATGGTGTCTCTGGATATTCACCCCAAATTCTCTTAGTCTCTGCCGTAAGCTTAGGGTTTAAAAAAAACCAAACCCTACCACAATCAAGCCTGATATACATATATATTTCAAGGTAAATACAGACTTACGCATTCAAAGCTAAAAGAAACAATACCAAGTATTTTGGTAAGTACTGGTTGGAAGTTATGCTATAGCATGAAGCTGAACAAGTGATATTACATCACCTCCTGGATAGAACGCTAGTTCATCGCAGGTTTTTACCCCTGAGTTAATGCTGGTACCCATATTTTGTACCCAGGTCCAGTGGGAAACATGCTTATAGAACTGTCTTTCCCAAAGCAGCACAACAAACACTGGACAGAGCGTTGCCTGGATTTAAACCTAGGACCTCATGGTTCCAAGTCTGGCAGCCTAACCAATGCTTCACTTCATTCAACAGGTTTTCCAAGATCAAAAAGAAATCCCCTTCTACTAATATCAACGTTGGGGTTGAGAGAGTTAAATAATTCTTTTGGTGAAGGCTAACATAGATTAATTCAATACAATTCATAGCCTCATGAAACAAAACTCTCTTTTTTCTTTCCCCACCATTCCCATGCAGAAGGCCTAAGTTCCGATTCCCGGTCAGGGCAAGTCTTGCTGGCCATCCTGTCGCCCCAGCAACTAAATGGGTAGCAAGGTCTATGCAGACTCAGCGAAAGTAAAAGGCGACATGGAAAGCAATGGAAAACTACACATTATGCTGTATTCTTAAACAAAAATCAAAACTCTACTCCTGATAACCCTACGCTCAAGTCTGAGTATGGGAGCTACTTCTCTTTACTCATAGATTCCTACCTTGAGGAGATGAATCTGGTCATGCTGAGTAAGACTTTTGAACTCGGGTAAATGTCTGGCAAAACGGATCAAGCCGCCTTATGAAGATCTCTGTCATATTGAAAAGCTGATCCCTTGATTTTGGATTCTCATTCATCTGCGGGAGTTGCTCTGGCTTGTACGCTGCTTCAAAAATGTCATCGTACACCTTTGTCAGTTTTTCCAGGCAGTCTTTCAGATATGGAGTTAGTGGAACGGGTTTGTCAATTTCCTCCACATCATCCATTTCCTGCTTAATCTCCATGGGGCTAACGTCGATAAATCCATTGTGATTTAGAGCAGAGCTTAAGCTCTTTGTACTGGGGCTCCTGAAGGTGCGGTGACACTTTATGTTCACCACAGAAATGCAGTTTGGGAATTTTTGACGGAGCAGGCTGCTCTGTGGGTGGGTAGTACTCTGATGTGTTGTATTGAAAATGAGGGGTAGTGGTTGATTGTGGCGGAGAAGTATGTACATTGATGGGGGATTGCAGGCTGGTTGGCTGATGATATGAAAAATGTGGAGGTATCTGGTGATCCTGTGTGTGGCAGGTGTTTTGATAAATGTCAGGTGATGACGATGATGGGTCAGAAGGTGACGACATTCGATTGACACCCATGTGATCAACTGAGCTTTGACACAGATTGTCTAGAGAGTCTGGTGAATAAGAGGTAGAGTCCTGGTACATCGGATCCCTGATGTGGAGGAGCATGGCTGGATGTCTGTGACAGAGCCTTCCTGATGGTAGCGCTTCTGTTGTCTTTGTCGACGTCGCATTAACTGGTCAGCGTCTGGTTGATGAAAAGTTTATAAGAATATAAGTACCGTTGATCAGTTGCATGCTGAGATGTGCTTCAAACGATTAAATAGAAAATATTCCAAAATTCCCAACTAAAATGCCGAGTATGTGAGTCACTCAACAATAGTCAATATTTGTTTGTGATGATAATCCCGTATTAACTGTAGTTTGAAATAAAAATAAAGAGAAATACAACTATGTCAAAAATTAAAAGACTTTTCAACATCCATCCCCGATGGGACTAGGTGTCGATTCATCTACCTGAACTAAGGGGGGGGGGGGTGTGGGGTGGGGGGAGGGATAGCTATCACTCGCAAAAATTCTAGAAAATGTTTCAACCGCTGGCGGGGCTTGAACCCACGACTTCTGGGCTGAGAGGCAGACACCTTGCCTCTGCACTACCGAGTCCCTCTCCCGACTGGGAATCAAACTCAGGTCTCCTAAATAGTAGTCAGTCAGGCACTTTACGGACTGAGCTACCTGCCCATCTACCTAAACAAAATCAAAGAAAGAAAAAAAAAAAAGAAAAAAGAAAAAAGGTAGGGTACCTACCTAAAATCCAGTTCTTTTTCATGCCTATGTCCAGGCATTTCTTGAGTCGACAGCCAGAGCAAAACTTGCGTGTGTGGGCGTCAAGTTTACAGTTTCCATCGAAGCTGCATGTGAAAGGCTGAGAAATGAAAATGAACACACATGTATATCATTTATAAAAATTGTCATGACAAAATAATATTACATATCTAACTTTTTGTTTGTTTGTCAAGTGTAATTGAAATTGACACTCCCATCCACCATTTGCAGTGATCTCAGGGTGCCTACCATAACAACCGCCCACTGATGGTAGAGCAAATGAAGGCTATGGATTCGATTAGTACAAGATATGTCAGGCAATCCCATGCCAAGCACTACATTAGTGTTGGTATCTTAATTACTAATTATTACTCTTAAAATCAACAGAAATCATTATTCTTGGAATTGTGTTAAATGTTATTTTTTTATATTACAATCATCATCCTCATCACCATTATTATTTTAAAATCAACAGAAATCATTATTCTTGGAATTGTGTTAAATCTTATTATTTTTATATTACAAACATCATCCTCATCACCATTATTATTATTATTATTATTATTATTATTATTATTATTATTATTATTATTATTATTATTATTATTATTATCATTATTATATTATTATTATTATTATTATTATCATTATTATTATTATTATTATTATTATTATTATTATTATTATTATTATCATTATTATTATTATTATTATTATTATTATTATTATTATTATTATTATTATTATTATTATTATTATAATCATTATCATTATTATTATTATCATTATCATTATTATTATTATTATTATTATTATTATTATGATTATAAATATCATTATTATTATTATTATTATTATTATTATTATTATTATTATTATTATTATTATTATTATTATTATTTTATTAATTTTTAAATTAAAATTTTTAAAATTTATTTTATTAGTATTATTGTCTGGGCTGTGGACAGCTACCACCTGATGATCCCGCCCTCCATGAGTCTCCTGGTGCCTTGCAGGTCGGTCTTGGCTGACCAAAGGCTAAGGGAGTTAACCCTGACATAAAACAACCTGCTGCCTTGCAGGCCGGTCTTGACTGACCAAAGGCTAAGGGAGTTAACCCTGACAGAAAATAACAAGGTCTGGTAGAGGGCCTCAAGGTGGCAGCCCCACCATCTACCTAGGATACAGTGGGCTAATCCCTACTTATCCGACACCTAACTAATGCAGAGAAATAAATATAATATACCCGGCTTGACCTTTCAACGACGAAAGGGAAACGAACACGGACTGTGATTTTTGGAACATGAAATGTTAGGGCATTAAATGGAAAAAGAGTTAGAATTAGCTGAAGAAATGGAAAATTTCAAAGTAGACATTTTGGCCATTACAGAAACAAAGAAAAAAGGACAAGGAATAGAAAATGTAGGACCAAATAATATTTTAATCTTCTCAGGAGTAGATGTCAAAGATAGAACTAGAACAGGAGTAGGTCTCCTAGTGCATAAAAGTCATGAAAAGCTACTAGAAAGTTAGAAATTTATAAGCCCACGGCTATTAGAGGTAAATATTAAACCAAAAGGAAGAGAAATTAAATTATTAATAGCTTATGGACCAAACGAAGGCGCCACTAGAGAAGAAAAAGATACCTTTGAAAACGATTTACAAACAGCTGCAGAGAATCTTAAACACAAACAGGAACTGATGGTTTTAGGAGATTTAAACGCGAGAGTATGCAACAATATAGAAACATCAGGTGGAGTAATAGGTAAAGGAGGAGAGAAAGCAACTTCTCCAAATGGAGAGAAACTAATAGATTTTTGCCTAAAGAATAACATGAAAATAGCCCACACCTTTTTTCCTCATAAAGATATCCACAAATATACAAGAGTAAATGAAGACAGGTGTGAAAAGTCAATGACAGACTACATAATAGTTAGCAGCACCCTTTTTACAGTACATCGGATACAAGAGTAAACAGAGGAGCAGAAATATTTAGTGATCATACCCTAGTGATGAGATTACTGACTAAAACAGGCATACCAATCTAGGATAAAAAGATTTATCAGTGAAAGACAGATGGATCTGAATGATAGCACAATAGAAGAAAAGTTGTAAATGTATAAAGAAACACTCCTCAATTGTACTGAAGAGGTCTGTGGTAGGAAACAAATTAAAGGAGATGGAAAAGAACAGCATGGTGGAATGAGAATGTCAAAACTAAGATCAAAGAAAAGAAGGATGCCTGGAATAAATACTTGCAAACAAAGAAACCAGAGGATGGGATAGATTACGTGAATAAAAGAACTATCGCCAAAGAAATTAGGAAAGGAAAACAGGAAGAATGGGACTTCAAAAGAAAGCTATCAAGGAAATCAAAAGCTGTTCTGGGGGCGACCAGGGGGCAATGAAGAGCATGAGAAAGACCAAAGCATGCCCAATACAACAAATTAAGAATGCGAAAGGAGAAATAATGAAAGAAGACAGCAAAATCATGGAAACATGGAGAAAGTATTTTCAACAACTACATAATCCCTCCAGAACGTATGAAACAAGGAGTAAAAATCAATTAGGAACAGTAATCCAGAGGAGACAACTGAAGATGTAGATATATCAATGGAAGAAATCCAAACAGCTGTAAGAAAAGTGAAATTAGGAAAAGCCCCAGGGGCAGATCAAGTTTATCCAGAAATGATTAAAAACCAAGGGAGAGAGGCAGACAAACTACTACATGCAATATGCCAACAAGCATGGAAGTCCAAACAGGTGCCAGACGACTGTAAAAAGGGAACGGTAGTACCAATATATAAGAAAGGATCAGCTATGGAATGCTGAAACTATAGAGGGATATCACTACTTAGCGTTCCAGGAAAAGTATATGCCAGGATACTGGAAATGAGATTAAGGAAAAGAGTAGAGGATCAGATTGAAGAGCATCAGAGTAGATACGGACCAGGAAGAAGTGTACAAGACCACATATTTACGATTAGACAAATAATAGAAAAATTCCTTGAGAGAAACATTGACTTGCACCTGTGTTTTATTGACTTAGAAAAGGCATTTGACACTGTGAGGAGGGACGAACTATGGCATTCCTTAAAAAGAACACAATGTAAAGCAAAGTTTAATAGAAGCCATTACAAGTTTTTACAATAAACGAACATGTGTAGTGAGAGTAGCTGGAAACATATCTGCAGAATTTGATGTTGAAATAGGAGTAAGACAGGGTTGTATCGTAAGTCCTCTTTTTTCATCACATTATGGATTCAGTCATAAGGCATCCTCAAAAAAATAAAGAGAAAATGAATGTAGACATGTAAAAGAAACTCAAACCAGTAAATGTATCAATGCTTTCATTTGCGGATGGTTGAGTTCTGTTTCTTCGTGGTATGGCACTATGAACAATGAACTAAATAACAGAGGAATGAGAGTAAATGTAAGAAAACTAAAACATTGCTTGTAACTAGGAAGCTAAAACACAAATTTTTAGATGGTAGGGATAATTAAACAAGTTCAAAGCTACTAAATTACACTCGGAGTAATGATTAACTCAGAGGGAAAACTAAGAGAAGAAATGGTAGAAGTGAAACAGTGGTATGCAACCATCTAGCAAAGGCATTTGTGGTGGCAAAATTGTCAACAAAACCAAAATGGCAGCATAATACAGTTTATTGTCCTACTCTCCTCTATGGCAGCGAAACCTGGACCTTAGACAGTAGAGAATACAGTAGAGTACAGGCAGCTGAAATGAAATATCTAAGAAGAGTAGTAGGGAAAACTAAAAGAGACAAAATCAGAAACACAACAATAAGAGATCAAACCAAAGCAGATGGCATAAAAACTAAGATAGAAACAAATCAATTGAGATGGTTTGGGCATGTAAACAGAATGAATGACAATAGAATAGCTAAATCAGTATACAGTGCTAAAGCCCAAGGTAAAAGACCAAAAGGCAGACCTCGGAGAAAGTGGGAAGAAGATATAAAAGAGGCATTGAAGCATAGAAATTTAACTTTTTTGGAAGGAAACAGAAAATGCCAGGACAGGGCATCCTGGAGAAAGATCATCTCGGGCATCTGAACCCATACACCGAAAGGTAGAATGGGAACTGATAAATAGATAGATAGATAGATAGATAGATAGACAGATAGATAGATAGATAGAAAGATAGATGGATATGTAGATAAACAAATGTATAGATATAGATAGATCGATAGAGAGACATATCAACAGAAGGATATAGATAGGTAGGTAGGTAGGTATATATATATATATATATATATATATATATATATATATATATATATATATATATATTTATATATATATATATGATTATATTTATATAGATAGATAGATTTTATAAATACATAAATATATAGATAGATAGATGGATGGATAGATATAAGTTTTTGGTGTCTATGGTATTCCATCAGTTAGTAGATGGGAGATACCGGTGATGATAAATGTCTGGGATGTCGTGTTGAGGTTCTGACTGGTGCACAGTGTGGTTGCTTTACTTTATGCGTGTCAAGTAGTTTGGTCCGTCTATGTCATAAGCCAATCGGCCAGCCCCAATACACTGTTACAAGCTGAGATTATCATTACGGCTCCATACGCTCCGGCCAATAGAGCCAGGGTATGACTGGGATAGAAGATCGATGTATGGCAGTCTCAGACATACTTGGCGCTCACAACAGGCCACCAGTCCGAACCTAACATCTTGAGGCAGATCATCAGCCCGATCTTTCCGGTAGAAGAGCAATTAGATCAGAACAGATAAAGATGTATACACAGTATATAGCTTGAAGGTACATTTCAACACAGCACAATGATTGAGACCGTTTTCTATTTTTTAATAACTGATTGGATTATTTTAAGCGTGGCTCTCCTCGGACATTTATTATTTTGTTACACCTGGACAATCAAGACAAAATCGTGCTAACAAAAGATTGGCGATTATATGCACTTTTAATCATAATCATGCCAACCAAAGACACCAATGGTTATTTTACATGGCGCAATGACACCACTGTATCAAAGACACAAACTACAGTTTTACATGGCGCAATAACACCACTGTACCAAAGACACAAACTACAGTTGTACATGATGCAATGACACCACTGTATCAAAGACACAAACTACAGTTTTACATGATGCAATGACACCACTGTATAAAAGACACAAACTACAGTTTTACATGACACAATGCCACCATTTTACCAAAGACACAAACTACAGTTGTACATGATGTAATTTCACCACTGTACCGAAGACATAAACAACAGTTGTACATGGTGCAATGCCACCACTTTACCAAAGACACAAACTACAGTTGTACATGGTGCAATGCCACCATTTTACCAAAGACACAAACAACCACTGTACCGAAGACATAAACTACAGTTGTACATGGTGTAATGCCACCACTGTACCGAAGACATAAACAACAGTTGTACATGGTGCAATGCCACCACTGTACCAAAGACACAAACTACAGTTGTACATGGTGCAATGCCACCACTCTACCATAGACACAAACAACAGTTGTACATGGTGTAATGACACCACTTTACCAAAGACACAAACTACAGTTGTACATGATTGTCACCACTGGACACAAACAACAGTTGTACATGGCGACAATGATCACATCACTCTACCAAAGACACAAACTTGTACATGATGTAATGACACCACTTTACCAAAGACACAAACTACAGTTGTACATGGCGCAATCACATCACTCTACCAAAGACACAAACTACAGTTGTACATGGCGCAATCACATCACTCTCTACAGTTGTACATGATGACCACTGTACCGAAGACATAAACAACAGTTGTACATGGTGCAATGCTACCACTTTACCAAAGACACAAACTACAGTTGTACATGGTGCAATGCCACCACTTTACCAAAGACACAAACTACAGTTGTACATGGTGCAATGCCACCACTTTACCAAAGACACAAACTACAGTTGTACATGGTGCAATGCCACCACTTTACCAAAGACACAAACAACAGTTGTACATGATGTAATTTCACCACTGTACCGAAGACATAAACTACAGTTGTACATGTTGCCACCACTGTACCGTTGTACATGTGCAATGCCACCACTAGGACTAAAACTAGTTGTACATGATGCAATGACACCACTTTACCAAACTAAGTTGTACATGGCGCAATCACAAACAACAGTTGTACATGATGTAATGACACCACTGTACCAAAGACAAAACTACAGTTGTACATGGTAATGACATCACTCTACCAAAGACACAAACTACAGTTGTACATGGTCACATCACTCTACCATAGACACAAACTACAGTTGTAATGACATGGCACTTTACATAAACTACAGTTGTACATGGCGAATTTCATCACTCTAACAAACTCAGTTGTCAAAGACACAAACTACAGTTGTACATGGAGCAATCACATCACTCTATCAAAGACACAAACTACAATTGTACATGGAGCAATCACACCACTTTAAGACACAAACTACAATTGTACATGGAAATCACATCACAGTTGACACAAACTACAATTGAACATGGAGCAATCACATCACTCTACCAAAGACACAAACTACAATTGAACTTGGTGCAATCACATCACTCTACCAAAGATACAAAACAGTTGTACATGGTGCAATCACATCACTCTACCAAAGATACAAACTACAGTTGTACATGGTGCAATCACATCACTCTACCAAAGACACAAACTACAGTTGTACATGACACAAACGACACCACTTTACCAAAGATACAAACTGTAGTTGTACATGACACAATGCCACCACTTTAAAAGACAGAAACTACAGTTGTACATGACACAATGACACCACTGTACCAAAGACACAAACTACAGTTGTACATGGCGCAATCACACCACTGTACCAAAGACACAAATTACAGTTGTACATGGCGCATTCACACCACTGTACCAAAGACAGAAACTACAGTTGTACATGGCGCATTCACACCACTGTACCAAAGACAGAAACTACAGTTGTACATGGCGCATTCACACCACTGTACCAAAGACAGAAATTACAGTTGTACATGGCGCATTCACACCACTCTACCAAAGACAGAAATTATGACATGGCGCAGACTCACCTTCAAAGACACGGAGATGAGGGCGTTTCGAGGGCGGTCGTCGGAAGAAGGCCTTGCAGGATTCGCAGCTGATGGCGTCGAAGTTGTAGCCCAAAGCCCTGTCGCCGCACACGCCACAGAACAGGACGGTGCCATCCTTGGGCTTGGGGCGCCGTTTCTGTTCTCGCTTCGTCATTGATGCCTCAGATTCATAACTCTGTAATAGATGAAACAAGATCATAGTCGTCAGTGAGCGTCAAGCAATCGCGTTGTTCATTATCCTGTCCACCGATGGGTGGCGATCTTTGGGTGAATAACACTTGTTTGTTTCATTTAAATTTACCCCATCCGTCATATACGGTGATCTCAGGGTGAATAAGATTACTTTAGTTCATTTAAATTTAGCACGTTCACCGTATGCGGCGATCTCACGGTGAATAGCATTTTTTTATTCATTAAAATTTACCCCGTCTACCATAGTGTGGGGATCTCACGTTGAATTAAGAGGAAAACAGCAAGGTGACAGATACATGAAAGGAGGACAGGAAAGAAATAGGACCTACCAACCAGCAAAGCCCGCCAACCGCCCGCATGGTGGATAAGAAGAAATCAACAAGACGAAAGACGACGTGGAACTGTGAAAAGAAAGGAGTGGACCTACCAGAAGCGCCTACTAATCGCCGACAGGAAGTTAAGAGGAGGACGCAAACAAACAAACAAACAAAACAAAACAAAAACCCACAGGAAAACAAGTGACAGACGTTTTACTATTGAGAAAGGTATTTGGATCTGTTTTCCTCTCTCGATTCAGGTGTACATGAGTACAACACAGCTTACTAGCTACACTTATGACTTTACATGAAATGCAAAATCGGCGCGACTGTAATTCGGTCATTATCTTTGCTAAAGATACAGAATATAGAAATTCATTGATGCCAACATCCATATTAAGCTTTCGTAGAAAATGTCTTCTTTGCAATACAATCATGTAGTGGTTACTTTGTTTTTCACGTTAATATCAGTGTTTATTATTCACTACGTATTTCCACTGTTAACACTCATATCCTTCATTACAGTGTTTATTATTCACTACGTATTTCCACTGTTAACACACTATATCCTTCATTACAGTGTTTATTATTCACTAACACTCTATATCCTTCATTACAGTATTTTCACTACTGTCCACTGTTAACACTCTATATCCTTCATTACAGTGTTTATTATTCACTACTATTCGTATATTTCCACTGTTAACACTCTATATCCTTCATTACAGTGTTTATTATTAACACTATTACAGTATTATACACGTATTTCCACTGTTAACACTCTATATCCTTCATTACAGTGTTTATTATTCACTACGTATTTCCACTGTTAACACTCTATATCCTTCATTACAGTGTTTATTATTCACTACGTATTTCCACTGTTAACACTCTATATCCTTCATTACAGTGTTTATTATTCACTACGTATTTCCACTGTTAACACTCTATATCCTTCATTACAGTGTTTATTATTCACTACGTATTTCCACTGTTAACACTCTATATCCTTCATTACAGTCCACTCTTAACACTCTATCCACCTTCATTAAGTTTATTATTCACTCTATATCCTTCGTATGTTTATTATTCACTACGTATTTCCACTGTTAACACTCTATATCCTTCATTACAGTCGTTTATTGTTCACTTCGTATTTCCACTGTTAACACTCTATATCCTTCATTACAGTCGTTTATTATTCACTACGTATTCCACTGTTAACACTCTATATCCTTCATTACAGTGTTTATTATTCACTACGTATTTCCACTGTTAACACTCTATATCCTTCATTACAGTCGTTTATTATTCACTTCGTATTTCCACTGTTAACACTCTATATCCTTCATTACAGTGTTTATTATTCACTACGTATTTCCACTGTTAACACTCTATATCCTTCATTAGCATTTTATTTATAGTATTATCTTGTTGTATAATGCAGCTGACAACACGAGGCGCCTAGTTTGGACAAATAATCTCTCGAATCCTGAGTCTTTAATCTGAATCACCATTGCGCACCGGTACACTTATGAGCTATTATACCGAAGAGAAAAAAAATGGTGCTCTTATTCATTGGACTGCGTAGTGCTCACCAAAAGAAGAAGAAA
>JAXRKP010000037.1:142500-160000 GCA_037039925.1 Doris montereyensis | reverse complement strand
TTCCCTGTCCATTCCGCGATGTTGTCTTCGTATTCTTTTCTCGGTCTTCCCCTTCTCCTTGTCCCCATCCGTGGCGCCTCATTACTAAGATACAGCTTGTAAAGGCCAATTAATTTCGATCTGGTAACACGCCCACACCGAGTCAACTTCCATTTCTTTACAACCTCCAGGAGACCAACATGGTGTCGGATGTATTGTAGCACTCGTTCTTTTCAATTCTTGGTTGCTGATGTGATCCACTCGAACTATAACGCCCCTCATCATTTCATCACGTTAAACTAGTGACATGGATAAGCTTTTTTCTTATTCTCTAAATTAAAAAAACCCAACATCCTACATAACAATAACATATTTATCATAATTCGTCGGCTGGCTCAGATTTATATTGTCCTCACTACCCATATTGACAATTATTTTGGAGTTAAAATAATTTTCAGATTTACAATCGTCGTTTTGTCCTACAAAAAAAGAAAAAGAAAAGAAATGCACCTAAACTCGACCTCCGTTTTGTCATAAATTTTGTCTTGCATTATTTGGTCTTAGCTTCAGATCGGCGTTCGAGCTGACAACTTTAGAGCCTTTTTAAAATCTTCTCCTCCTTCTCAAAACGAGTTTTGAGCGTAGTTACGACAAAATCATTCTGAGCAGATGATATTGTTACCCCTGGCCTCTCATTAAGTTTTTGCTGCCATTCTGAGCAGATGATATTGTTACCCCTGGCCTCTCATTAAGCTTTTTGCTGCCAGAGTCCAGCTGCCCGTTGACCAGACAGCAGCAATACGTTACTATATAAGGAAGAGCGCTATTGACTTGGGTTGCCATGACTACTTATTAATCAGTACAAGAAGGCAACGATGGCTTTGGACAATCATTGTCCTTCTATAATCAAGCTAATGGGCGTGTTGAAGGGTTTAAGTTCTACCAGATCGGTGAGTGAAGGAGCCAGACATAATCTGTATGGCCAGTCGTCAGTCAGTAGATGGAATAACTTATGATGCATTTAGTTTCATTGAAATTTACCACGTTCACCATTCCGGTCATTTCAGCTTGACTTGTGGGGAAACAGTAAGATGAAAGATAAGTTAAAGAAGGAAAGGAAAGAAGTAGGACCTACCAACACAGCCCCCACCACCCGCCCGCGCAGATGATTCATACTATATAAATTAGATATCAGGTATGGAATATAAACAAACACACGCATACAGACACAAAAGACAAAATAAAATAAAGTAACACAATAGTAGTAAATAATAGAAGAAAACGTACACGACTTGGTTGATAGCTTGGCACACTGCGCAAGTGGAGCGCGAGGATTGCAAGGGGGAAGACGTGTGAAGAAGACATGACACCTGTATGATGTCTAGAAGTGGCTGATTGGTGGATACTGAATTATTGCTAATCCCAGTATGGAATGATGGAAAACAAAAGGATGAGTGTGTGTGTGTGTGTGTGTGCGTGTACGTATGTGTGTGTGTGAGTGTGTACCTGTGTGTATTTGTGCGTGTCTGTCCGTGGGTATCTGTGAAGGTAGAGGGGCGCAAACGGGGGAAGTGGGGAGTACGCGTGGGCAGGGGAAGAGTTAAGAACGGACGATATGGGGCACGGTGGAGAGAGTTCATTTTCAGTGTTGAGATAGATCGATGTCTGTCATGGCGGACGTCATACATCTCTAAATTTCTCCAAGTATGTCCACATCGCTCCGTGGTATTGTGTCGCCTGCCAAACGACTCACGGAGATTGGAAAGACTGTTAACGGAGGACTTTGTGATTGATTTAATTTTACCCACATCCACAACTAAGGTGATATTGGGTTGGGTTGTTCTTTTAAATTTTGCCCACACTGCCCTGTTAACGGACAAGGGATACCCAACGTGTACAGGTATCGATCCATCTACCTGGACCAGGTGGGAGAGTGGGGTGGGGGTATCTTTTAATAAATAAAAAAATCATGGTTAAAAGCATACTTGATTTTAATTGATTTTAATACTCAAATGCGTGCTTTTGTGATTTTGAAAAGGATTTTTTGAAATTGTTGAATAATTCCTTTTATGGAAAAACATTATAAAATATCAGAGATAGATTTGAAATACATTTAACAAGAGATGGAGATAAAATAAAAAATAAGCATCTAAAAACAATTTCAAAGATGTTATTGATTTCAATGATGATTTCAAAGGAATAGTTATGAACAAATTATCGGTTAAATTCATTAAACCAATTTACTTGGGGATGTGTAAATTAGATTATTCCAAATTATTAATGTATGAATTTTATTATGACATAATAGAAAAATATTTCCTAGATAATGAAATTATTTATCAAGACAGATGCATTTTTGCTCTTAATATTTATAAAGATGATTTATATGATGATATAAAACAAATTAAAACTCATTTAGATAATTCTAATATGAAAAGAGATAATCCATTATATTCACCAGAAAACAAAAAAGTAATTGGTCAATTTAAAGATGAATTAGGAGGAAAAATCATTACAGAATTCATTGCATTGAGAAGTAAGATGTATTGCTATAAATTATTAAAAAATAAAATGAAGAAAATTTTATGAAACAATTTACACAATGAACAATAAGAAACACAAAATGTATATATAAACAATTTTTTAATAAAGTTGGATTATCTCCTGCAGATGATAAGATATATATTTTAAATGATAAAATAACTATATATATATATCCGTATAAGTATGGAATTGAAAGTTTGCATTTTACACGATTTAACTGTTTTTTTGTTTTATTTTAGAAGATTAATCAAATAAATTCGTGTAAAAAATATAATAAAAACAAAGTCTATATAAATGGAAACCATTAATTTATTGGTTAGACTTAAGAATATTAAATCTGAAACATCGGAAAATAGCTATAAACAGATTAATGAACTAGAAGTAGATGAAAAATATGAAATAACTTCTGCTTTAAAAAAGACTACTTAGTTTGGTGAATCATTGCTTTTGGAGTTGGGGGATGAGATAAATGTTTTTATCCCCCAAAAGATTTGGTTGTTTTCAGGAAAAAGAAGTAACACAACTAGTTGGTTTGAATCTTATTTATCGTGGAGAAGAAATAAACCTAAGTTCATTACTGATTTTGAGTGATATCTTTATTTTCTTTAAAAATCGAAGTTAATTTAGAAACTAAGAATGTTATATTTGATTTGCAGGATATTGTTAGGAATTGTGTTAATGAAATAACATGTTTAAAGAAATTTATTTTTTGTATTTTCGTAATTTTGCTCGTTTTGGTTGTTGTGATAATGCTAGCTTTTTTATTTCTCACATTCAATTCGATAAGTTGTTTTTTTATAACGGGAATCATCTTTGTCAATGAAAGTATTTAGATCTTCAATTTCTGAATAAGCGTGATCTAATTCAACCTTTTCTTCATTTACTTCTTCGTGTAGAGATCCAATTACTTCATCCTTTAATTTACTTTCTCTATAAAAAATTGAAACACTAGAAGCAACATCAGCCTCACCATTAGTCTTCTCCTTTATTTGTTTGAATACTTCTGCTCTTCGAATGTTGTTAATAATTTCTAAATTATCACTAGTAACTGTACTAACTAAAGTTGTAACGGTTTCTAATCGTAAATATCCTCTAATGGTTTTTAATTAATTCCGTTTTTATTAAATATTTCAATTGACATTTTTAAAGAAAATAAATTTATGAAAGGAATTGCTCTACAGTTATATTCACATGCTCACCCCGTTCAAGATCTTTTCCAAAACCAACTTTCTCTGCTGTTGTCTTTTTACTTTCTTTGTTCTTAGTTTCTCATCATCACATTTTACTTTTTTGTTTCTCTACAACAGCCACACTAGAATATTTCAAAGTGTGAATTTTTAATCCCCTCTTAGTATACATCCCTTCACAAGTATTACATTTGTTTCTGTTTTTGGTGATTTCGGTTCATAGTTATAACCACATCTAAACTTAAATCCTGTGTCAATTCCAATTCTTGATAGGGTTCTTTTAGAAATATTTAGTTGTTTTGAGATATATAAATATCGGCTTGGGTAACTTTCGGATTCATTGTTTTTCATCTCAATAATTCTATTCAAAATAGAAAGTTTAAAAGTCTTGCAGCCTTACAGCATTGGTATGGATATGAGAATCCATATTCATTGAATATTTCAGATAATCTGTTGCCATTTTTATAAGATGAAAATTAACTATTTAATATTGATGCTATTTTATCAACGTTTTTCAAAATTTCATCGCAACCTAAATCACAATCAATTAAGAAATTATAGTTTTCACAAAGATCATAAAACCCAATATATTTCTTTATAGTTGATTTTTATTTTATATCGTTCCACAAAATACTTATGAAAGTCTTTTAGCCATATCAAAAAGATATTAAGAAATGTTTTTTTTCCAATTGTTTTAAACATTTACCTAAATGATAATATTGTTTATTTCTTTTATCAAAACTTAAAATCTTTTCAATTATGGTATCACACCATTTCATACATGTCCAAAGTTTATTACTTTGCCACTAACACACGCACAACGCGCGCGCGCACACACACACACACACACACACACACACATCTAAACACACACACGCACACATATTTGTATATTCGTATGTTTATGTTTCTGCATTGGCTCCCAGTCGTGTTTACAAAATTGCCACATTGCGTTACAAAATAATATGTAAAACTGATAGAGCTCCACGTTACTTAAAAGAGCTGACCTCTGTTTACGTTCCATCTCGCCAACTGAGATCTACCACTCAGTTCCTCTAAAGAAAAGGCCTGACAAAATTGCCAATGCACTCATTTAAATATACAGGTCCTCACGTCTGAAATTCTCTTCCTCTGTCATTAAAATCTATGTTTGACGCATCAGAAGATACCTTTAACAAAAAAAAAACAAACTCAAAATAAATGTACCCCATGCGGTGCTTCTTAGAAGAAAATAATTAGTTTGAATGTGCGATTTTAATATGTGTACCATATATCTTCATATAATTGTCATGTGTGTTTTTAAAAATAAGAAAATATTTTGGTAGTGTATGCACATTGCTCATGTTTCTACTACGAATGTGTAATTGTGCGTCTAGAGCTGTTGTAAGATGGGAGCAGGCGTTATACAAATGAATTATATATATATATATATATATATATATATATATATATATATATATATATATAATATGACACACACCCACACACATATATATATATGACACACACCCTGACACATATATAATATGACACACACCCACACACATGTATAATACACATTAATGATGAGGGACATAAATAAATTACGTTTCAATTTTGTTTCATGCGCTGTGGTCTCATCGTGAATTAAGAGGAAACAGCAAGATAAACAAAACACATAAAAAGGGTAATCAAAGGAAATAAGTAGGACCTACCAGTACCACAAGCAAGCCATCCACTGGCAATTGGGTGAGTAGGTGACTAAGCAGGTAGATAGATAGGTAGATAGAAAGGAAGAAATGTTATGAGCCCACGAAAGTACATTTTTATCGTTGATCGTTGAAATGGGTTTTTTTGGTGCACTTCAATCTGTGGCTAGGGAAGAGCAATGAAACGAAGCCAAGCGGTTGGAAGCCTGAAAAGTGTGGCAAAAAGAAGAAGAAGAAAGAAAAAAAGAAGAAGAAGAACATTGCCATACAGGCAGTCTTGAGGTGAAGCTCCGGTAACAAACGGCTAATCTTTCATTTTTTTTCTCCTTCTTTTTAAAATTGAAATTTACTTCGTTCCACCGTACGTATCCGGCGATCTCCACATTGAACTTTAAAGAGGAAACAGCGAAGATCAAAGATAAGTAAAAGTAAAAGAGTGGAAGAAAGAAGTAGGATCTACCAGTAGAAAACCGCCAACCGCGCACAACGTTAAACGGCTAATCAACGCAGAGGCTGCTGTGCCACGCGCTGGCTTCTCCGGAATCGTTGTGAACATGCTTTGCAGATTGAATTCATTACAGATTATGTCGCACGTCTATAAAAAAAAATAAAATTTAAAAAAAAAAAAGAAAGAAAAGAAACCCACTTCCCTCTCTTTAAAAATATACAACAAAAATAAACAACAAAAAAAACCCCTGTTAATAAAAAATAAATTTAGAAGGAATCATAAATTGCTCCCATTCCTGTGACGTTTTTGTAGTCGTCACTAAAAATAATGTCTGTAAAACTAAATACATGTTATTGTATAAGTTTATATCTTATCGAAATCAAATCATAGCTGTGTTCTAGCTGTGTTCTATTGCATTTACATAGCAGGAGGGAGATTTAAAAAATCAACAAACAGATACAATGTATAAGAATATAGATTTCTCGCCTGGCACAACACAAATTGATCTGCTGTATATTGTGTGAGTGTGTTTGAGTGGGAGGAGGGGGGGACAGTAATGTTCCTCCCTTCCTCTCCCCGCCCGTCTCTCCACCGGGTAATTTCATTGCGAAACGGAATCACAGTATTTGAAGGTTGTAATCTATTTTTGTTCACGAATAATAGATCGCCAGCTATAAATACCTACCCACAATACCTGTATTATATTAATTTGTCTTCTGTTAGCTCGGTCTAAAAGGTTGTTTTTTTCGATATCGTTTGCTGAAGCCTGTCTCGACCTTTTGTGCCATCAGGTGTTAACCAATCCCTTAACAACTATCATTCTATAAATGTAGCTTATAATTACACGCACACACACACACACACACACACACACACACATACGCACACACCTACACACACAAAATCTAATAGTTTATAGAATGTGTGGGGGAAGGGTACAAAGGAAAAACACCCAGTAGGTCCCAGTGTATCTATATCGATAACGCCTATGCATAGACAATACAAAAAAAAGATAACGAAGACTAGTTTTAGGCCTATTGTTACATCAAATAGATGGCCTGAGGGCGAAACCACGGAACCGAACCGCACAAGGAACCGCTCAACGAGAATTGGAATCGATACTGATTTGGGTGTGTTTGTCGCTCGATCCGGGAGGCTGCATTAAAGATGTCGTGCTTTATGGTTTTAGAAATGGAATAAGATGTAGAAAAAAAACTTGACGCACCCCCCCCCCCCCCCGCCGAACTATTTACATTTTTAACAATGAGAAAACTGTCAGCATTGTCTTGCATATGATTGTATGCTAGAATGTCCCGTTGAGATTGTTCTTGCATTGACGCTTTGCCAATAATTCTCTTCACGTCTCCGTGATTTGCGTTTCAATTTTAAGCGCAGTTAGTTCCCTTCTGCACTTCTTGAAACGCATCTTAAAACGTGAAGATGTTAGGGTTTTGGGGTGGGGTGGAGGTGTGGGGGGGGGACGACTCAATAGACCAGAGACATGGTGTCGTTTCTCAACAAAGGTAGGGGTTCAAGCCCTGCCGAAGGTTGAACAATTTTCTCGATTTTTGTAGGCAACTGCGCAAAAAGCAGTCGGAAAACTCAACACCTTTCTAATCATCGTCTGGTGTTGAGACAATTAACGCAAAGGTAAAACGGTCCTCGATTTCGTGTACAGGTAGGAATTGCAACAACAACAACAATAACAACAACAAAATGTCAACCAGTTTCCCATTTCGGAATCGGCATCCTTGAATGTGTCTGTCATTACAACAAGTTGTTGAATTTGTCTGTCATTACAACAAGGTGTTGAATTTGTCTGTCATTACAACAAGGTGTTGAATTTGTCTGTCATTACAACAAGGTGTTGAATTTGTCTGTCATTACAACAAGGTGTTGAATTTGTCTGTCATTACAATAAGGTGTTGAATTTGTCTTGTCATAACAACAAGGTGTTGAATTGGTCTGTCATTACAACAAGGTGTTGAATTTGTCTTGTCATAACGACAAGGTGTTGAATTTGTCTGTCATTACAACAAGGTGTTGAATTGGTCTGTCATTACAACAATGTGTTGAATTTTGCTATAGCTCAATCTTGGGCAACGCGGAAAGCGCGTGCTTTGATCACACCGATAGGCCATATTATGATCGTTTTCTTAGGCCTTGAAAGCATTTTAGATCAAATTTGTTAAAAAAAATAAAATAGCGACACCTCAGTTACACAACAACAATCAAAATAGAACTAATAACAAATGAAACATGTAGCGATACCTCAGTTACACAAAACAATCACAATAGAACTAATGAAACATGTAGCGATACCTCAGTTACACAGACCAATCACAATATAACTAATAACAAATGTAGCGATGCTTCAGTTACACAAAACAATCACAATAGAACTAATGAAACATGTAGCGATACATCAGTTACAACAGAACAATCATAATAGAACTAATAACAAATGTAGCGATACCTCAGTTACACAAAACAATCAAAATAGAACTAATGAAACATGTAGCGATACATCAGTTACAACAAAACAATCACAATAGAACTAATAACAAATCTAGCGATACCTCAGTTACACAAAAACAATCAAAATAGAACTAATAACAAATTTAGCGATACCTCAGTTACACACAACAATCAAAATAGAACTAATGAAACATGTAGCGATACATCAGTTACAACAGAACAATCAAAATAGAACTAATAACAAATGTAGCGATACCTCAGTTACACAAAATAATCACAATAGAACTAATATCAAATGTAGCGATACCTCAGTTATAACAGAACAATCATAATAGAACTAATAACTAATGTAGCGATACCTCAGTTACACAAAACAATCACAACAGAACTAATATCAAATGTAGTGATATCTCAGTTACACAAAACAATCACAACAGAACTAATAACAAATGTAGCGATACCTCAGTTACACAAAACAATCACAACAGAACTAATAACAAATGTAGCGATACCTCAGTTACGCAGTTATAAACTCAATGGTTCCCTGGTTGTGGTCGGCGGGAGTGACGTGACCTGCCCGGCTTGGGCGATTCCGTGGTGCACTCCGACCGAGGCCACTTTGGTCTAGAAGGGATAATCGAAGTATCGAAATATAAATTGTTTCAATCGAACACGACTAACCGCGGAGAGCCGTGACGTGGTACGGGTACTACACTTAGTTGAGACCTTAGCCCCTCCCCCCCCCCAGCTCCACCCCTTTTGTTTTTCGCATCTCACATTTTGTCCTCCATCCCTTTTTGTTTTTTTCGCATCTCACATTTTGTCCTCCATCCCTTTTTGTTTTTTTTCGCATCTCACATTTTGTCCTCCATCCCTTTTTGTTTTTTCACATCTCACATTTTGTCCTCTATCCCTTTTGTTTTTTTCTCACATCTCACATTTTGTCCTCTATCCCTTTTGTTTTTTCACATCTCACATTTTGTCCTCTATCCCTTTTTTTGTTTTTTCACATCTCACATTTTGTCCTCTATCCCTTTGTTTTTCGCATCTCACATTTTGTCCTCTATCCCTTTTGTTTTTTCACATCTCCCATTTTGTCCTCTATCCCTTTTGTTTTTTCGCATCTCACATTTTGTCCTCTATCCCTTTTGTTTTTCACATCTCACATTTTGTCCTCCATCCCTTTTGTTTTTTTCGCATCTCACATTTTGTCCTCTATCCCTTTTGTTTTTTCACATCTCACATTTTGTCCTCTGTCCCTTTTGTTTTTCGCATCTCCCATTTTGTCCTCCATCCCTTTTGTTTTTCGCATCTCCCATTGGTTTATTTTCCTTCTTTTCAAGCAATATTGGTTTCATGTTTGTATCTAGGCCAGAGAACGCTAAAAAACAAAGTGGTTATGAGAGTCGCACCGACCCAGAGAAGAGGCGACAGACCAACTGAATTTCGGGAGGTCGGTCATGTTGACAGAACAGAAAGAAAAAGAGAGAGAGAGAGAGAGAGAGAGAGAGAGAGAGAGAGAGAGAGAGAGAGAGAGAGAGAGAGAGAGAGAGAGAGAGAGAGAGAGAGAGAGAGAGAGAGAGAGAGAGAGAGAGAGAGAGAGAGAGAGAAGGAAGAGAGATAGGGAGAGAGAGGGAGAGAGAGAGAGAGAGAGAGAGAGAGAGAGAGAGAGAGAGAGAGAGAGAGAGAGAGAGAGAGAGAGAGAGAGAGAGAGAGAGAGAGAGAGAGAGAGAGAGAGAGAGAGAGAGAGAGAGAGAGAGAGAGAGAGAGAGAGAGAGAGAGAGAGAGAGAGAGAGAGAGAGAGAGAGAGAGAGAGAGAGAGAAGAAGATGATGACGTAGGGCAGGTTATCATGACATCCAAGGGCAAACAGTAAGTAGCAGGGCAGACATGCCAGGAAAATGGGCGACGGTACACCGACGTGTTGCTCCTGGCAAACGCTACCATTGAATAACAAGTTGTCATTGCTCATGGAGCTGTTTGTTTCTTCGTGCGTTTGTCTGCCTGTCTGCGATAAAACGTATGATGCATGCGAATTCATCTGTTTGAGATAGGATATTATTTATGTATGAAACGTTCGTTCGTACATTTCCAGGCAGTCCGAGCAAATTTGAAAATCATACCAAAACACCCTCCCGAGATCACCTTCGTTGTCGATGTAAAAAAAGAAGAAGTTCCTTCAATGTCCTTAAGGCCTATAGAGCCGGAGCTTATCCCGGTTTCTATAGCGTGAAGTGGAACAGGTAACAACAATCACCTCCAGGCTAGGACGCTAGTCTGACGCAGGTTTTTACTCCCAAGATAGTGCTTGCACCCATTTGCACCTGGGTGTAGAGTGTGTGGGGGGAAATGCGTGTTGAGTGACATTCCCAAAGAACACAACGTTGGACCTGGCTTTGCTAGGATTCAAACTCGAGACCTCATGATCCCCTGCCCAGTCCGGCAGGCTAAGCACTCGGCCACTCACGCCACTCGCTGTGGGTGTCGGTGAGATAAAATAGAATTCTAAAACAAACAAGCAGATGAATGTTGGCTGCTGAAAGGTTTTCTATAGACACCTCCCCCCCCCCCCACCAACCCGTCTGCCAATGGCATTTCAAGGACGCCCTGCCTGCTGCTGGTACGTACGTACCGTACTCGCCTGGCAAGTTGTGCACATGACCTGAGAACACCACCATAAACCACACTTTGATGAATGCTACACAACATGGCCAGCACATGATGAGGGTAAACGATATCTGCGCGATGAGCTGGGATGCGGCAGATAATTTGATACCTGTAGTAATATTAATAATGCTACCACGTAATCCAAATAGTTGTGAATTACGCGTAGTCTAGTCTACGGCGGGTGTACGTTAACGCTGTGCAGTGTAAATGATCTACGTAATGGTATGGCCTTGGAAGCCGGCGAGTCATACCGATAAGACAATGGCGGGGTCGGGAAAAGGTGGAGGAGGGAGGGAGGGGTGGGGGAAGGGGGGGAATTCCAGCTGGCAACAATGTTTATATTAGCTATGCTAGCTTGGTGTGTAGGATGAAGGTCCGTGGTCATACTAGTGTAGATCTAACTATGCAGATTATAATATAATGTGTGTGTGTGTGTGTATATATATATATATATATATATATATATATATATATATATATATATATATATATATATATATATATATATATATATATATATATATATATATAACATATATACATCGTTTCATCGGTGACGGAGGCGGTAGTTTTTTTGTTGTTTTTTTTTTGTTTGTTTGTTGTCTTTTTCAAATCGTCAGATAAAAATTCATCCTTGGATTATATATTAAGCTGGAACTCAATCTCACTGGCAACATAAAATAGAACCGGATGAAGAAAAAATCCCGTCGCGATAGATCTTTGCCGTCAGTAACGTGGGCGTTTGGCGCAGCTGATGCTGATGGCCTCCTCCTTGCTTTCCACATCTTTCATCTTGCAGCTTCCTCTTAATTCTCTGTGTGTCTAAGATCACCGTCTTACCTACTACTTTCAAGGAGTCAACGATTTGTTAAACACGTTTGCGTGTGCGTATGATCTTCTTCTTCTTCTTCTTCTTCTTCTTCTTCTCCTTCTCCTCCTCCACCTCCTCCTTCTTCTTCTTCTTCTTCTCCTTCTTCTTCTTCTTCTTCTTCTTCTTCTTCTTCTTCTTCTTCTTCTTCTTCTTCTTCTTCTTCTTCTTCTTCTTCTTCTTCTTCTTCTTCTTCTTCTTCTTCTTCTTCTTCTCCTCCTTCTTCTAGACAGTAACTGACTGAATTCCTGAGCGTTACCGTCAGCATATCTGGTTATGATTTAAACACAAACTGTTACCCAATGTCGAGGTTTCAAGTGGTGTACTAAATTTGACATGCGGGTAGCATTGTGTATGTAGAGTAATTAGTATAAATAATAGTTTAGGAATGACTCCACAGTCTACTTTCGTAACAATAAAATGCAATATATTACAATAAAAAAAACGAGATGCCTTTCCTACATCTTAATTTGAATGAGCAACTTTCACGAAGGCAGAGGTGTCTTTCTTATATCATGATTTGGATGAGCAACTTTCACGTAGACAAAGGTGTCTTTCTTATATCATGATTTGAATGAGCAACTTTCACGAAGGCAGAGGTGTCTTTCTTTATATCATGATTTGGATGAGCAACTTTCACGAAGGCAGAGGTGTCTTTCATGATTTGGATGAGCAACTTTCACGAAGGCAGAGGTGTCTTTCATGATTTGGATGAGCAACTTTCACGTAGACAAAGGTGTCTTTCTTATATCATGATTTGAATGAGCAACTTTCACGTAGACAAAGGTGTCTTTCTTATATCATGATTTGAATGAGCAACTTTCACGTAGACAAAGGTGTCTTTCTTATATCATGATTTGAATGAGCAACTTTCGCGTAGACAAAGGTGTCTTTCTTATATCATGATTTGAATGAGCAACTTTCACGTAGACAAAGGTGTCTTTCTTATATCATGATTTGGATGAGCAACTTTCACGTAGACAAAGGTGTCTTTCTTATATCATGATGTGAATTAGCAACTTTCACGTAGACAAAGGTGTCTTTCTTATATCATAATTTGGATGAGCAACTTTCGCGAAGACAGAGGTGTCTTTCTTATATATCCTAATTTGGATTATCAACTTTCATGAAGACACCGATGTCTGTCTCATTTCATCAATCGTTATCTCACTCAACACACCTGACAAACTTCAGACTTTCCTCCACAAAAAGTAAATCCTTGCAACCACCAGACATCCCCAATCACCGAAAGAGAGACACAGACACTGTTGTCAGTTGGATCAAGAAGCCTCAGAAACGTTGCTCCCAGCCTGATGTGAATGTGCCGAACTCACAGGCAAGGAACCACGAAAGAAAATCAATCAGGGATTAGTCATTTCTTTTGAAGTTTCATCCAATTTTCGGAATTGAGCTCTGTCGAAAGGAGAGCTTGCTTCATATATATACAATAAAAAGGACAACTAGGTATGGATGAACAAATGGCCAGACCAGGACCACAACTCCCCCCCCCCCCCTTCCCTCAAAACAAAACAAAACAACCCAACAAAGGACAGAGGAGCACGTAGGAGTCATGTCCTGGGGCAGCCCGGGCCCCTTACAGTGTAATGAAGTTCATCGAGGGGCATTCTGTTCTTCTGGAGATTCTGTCTTTAGCTCCCTTTGAGTTTCCTTCGACTGCAGTAGTAATTATATACGTGTCTTGTTCCATCCAGCGCATTCCGGCTGAAACCACAATGGTTTGAGTGAATTGATTAAGTTGATGATAAGGAAAAGGGAGAGAAATTGTTGACTTACACCTGCTGTGTAAAAAAAAATAATACATCCTGATTATAACGATTTCTCGCGGCTTACAACAACATTTAGTCTTTCATTTAAGAAACCCCCCCCCCCCAAAAAAAAAAAAAAAAAACAAAAAAAAAAAAAAAAAAAACAAACAAAAAACAAAAAACCAACAACCCAAGAGCAACAACAACAAATGTAATTTTTTTTAGCTCGTTCGACGTCGTTATAGTCTAACTCAAGTTAGTTTCTTTTGGCCGGTAGCTCAGTCGGTAGATCAGTCGTAGATCAGTCGGTAGCTCGGCCGGTAGCTCAGTCGGTAGCTCAGTCGGTAGAGCGTCTGTCCACCAGAAACACAGGAGACCCGAGTTCGATTTCCAAGTCAACTTAATGCGGGGCTTCGTATTTCTTTTATAAAACACTTTTACATGGACCCTCCTGTGAAGAGGAGAGACAATTTTTTTTTGTAACGACCCAGCAGCCATGAAAAATTCAATTCAATGGAGGAAAAAAAAAACCCCAACGTTTAAATGGGTAGCTAGCTAGGTCTGTTCAGACTTATGATGTAAAGTTCGACGTGAAATTAACAGTTAATAGTGGATAGATAGATAAAAGAGAGGAAGAAAGAGAGATAGATAGATAGATAGATAGTGGAAGGGAATTTCCACCTCCAATCCTCCCCGAACATCCCCAAACTAAGGGAAACTAACATTCATTCATTCAACTGAATTCGATAAAACTTTAGTGTCCTTATATGAAGGCACAAATATGATCTATAAACTACACATTAAGTATAAAGAATTTAGATGTATGTACGTTAGAAACAGTCAGCAATAGATAATAGTCAATTAATCAAATTAGAAAAAAACCAACGTTTAATCACCCTGATAATTGGGGCAGAAATAGGCATTGTTAATTTAAAAAAGTGAACGAGATCTATTCAAATGTACCGAAAATAAGATTTACACTTATGATGTAAAGTTCCCCTTGAAAAACCACTTTCCACATACATATATATATATATATATATATATATATATATATATATATATATATATATATATATATATATATATATAAAAGAGATAGATAGAGAGGTAGAGATAGAGCTAGATAGAGATAGAGAGGATTTAGAGAGAGGGGGAGGGGGAGATATATATATATATAATATATAATATAATAGAGATAAAAAGACCTGGAAAGAGAGATAGATAGATAGAGTCAACTTAATGCCAAAGAGACGTCCGGCTTCGTATTTCTCTTATAGAACACTTCAAGAGAGAGAGAGAGAACAGAGAGAGAGGAGGGAGGGGAGGGAGGGAGGGAGGGAGGGAGGGAGGGAGGGAGGGAGGAGGGAGGGAGGGAGGGAGGGAGGGGAGGGAGGGAGGGAGGAGGGAGGGCGACAGCGAGCGAGCGAGATTCATCTTTTCATAACATAAAGCGCAATGAGAGAGGGGGAGGGGGGGAGAATTTTTTTTATATATATATAATATAGAGATAAAAAGAGAGGGAGAAAGAGATACAGATAGATGAGAACTTGGTAACTATTGAGATCCAAGATTTTGAGTTAAATTCAGAGAGAGAGAGGAGAGAAGAAAAAGAGAGGGAGAGAGGGAGAGAGGGAGGGAGGGAGGGAGGGAGGAGGGAGGGAGGGAGGGAGGGAGGAGAGGGAGGGAGGGCGGCGGGCCCAACGTTTAGCGAGCGAGCCGAGCGAGAGAGAGAGAGGAGAGAGAAATATTCTTGTAAATGTTAATTTAGAAAAAAAGAACCAGATCTATTCAAATGAGAGAGAAATAAGATTTCTGTACACATTATGATGTAAGTTCCCCATTGAGAGAAAACCACTTTCCACAGAGAGAGAGATTCTTCTTCTTCTTTTTTCTTAGAGAGAGAGAGAGAGAGAGAGAGAGAGAGAGATCATTATTATTATTATTATTATTATTATATATAAAAAGAAAGAGAGATAGAGAGAGAGAGAGATAGAGCTAGATAGAGAGAGAGAGTGATAAAGAGAGAAAGAGAGAGAGAGAGAGAGAGAGAGAGAGAGAGAGAGAGAGAGAGAGAGAGAGAGAGAGAGAGAGAGAGAGAGAGAGAGAGAGAGAGAGAGAGAGAGAGAGAGAGAGAGGAGAGAGAGAGATAGATATAGATAGATAGATAGAGAGAGAAGAGAGAGAGAGAGAGAGAGAGAGAGAGAGAGAGAGAGAGAGAGAGAGAGAGAGAGAGAGAGAGAGAGAGAGAGAGAGAGAGAGAGAGAGAGAGAGAGAGAGAGAGAGAGAGAGAGAGAGAGAGAGAGAGAGAGAGAGAGAGAGAGAGAGAGAGAGAGAGAGAGAGAGAGAGAGAGAGAGAGAGAGAGAGAGAGAGAGAGAGAGAGAGAGAGAGAGACCATCTCCGAAAGGGAGATTAATCGTCAACGTTCCAACAAAACGAACTCCTAACATAATAAAAAACAAGAAAAGTTATTCAGAAGTAAGAACCAATACATACCAATTAATCAAATTAGAAAAAACCAAACCCCCCCCCCCCCCAAACACGCACACAAACTTTCCACCTCCAATCCCTCCCAAAGCGGAAACATCCAAATTCATTCAAAATTCGATAAAACTTTAGTGTCCTTATATGAAGGCACAAATCCTCTCGTTCGAACGATAAAGAATTTAGATGTATATACGTTATTAAACAATAGATAATAGTCACAAATTAAATGTACAAAAAGAGATTAATTCATTCAACTGAATTCGATAAAACTTTAGATATGTAACGATCTATAAACTACACATTAAGTACAACGTAGTACGTTATTATAGCAATAGATAATAGTCAAATCAAATTAATCAAATTAGAATGCATACTTTTGCTGAGACTGAACAGAGACTTAAATAGTAGCCACATGAATTACAAAAAACTCAAAGAGAGAGAGAGGAGAGAGAGAGAGAGAGAGAGAGAGAGAGAGAGAGAGAGAGAGAGAGAGAGGTAGAGGGGGAGGGGGAGATATATATATATATATATATATATATATATATTATAGAGAGATAAAAAGAGAGGGAGAAAGAGAGAGATAGAGAGAGAGGGAGGGAGAGAGAGAGAGAGACAGAGGGAGGGAGGGAGGGAGGGAGGGAGGGAGGGAGGGAGGGAGGGAGAGAGGAGGGAGGAGGGAGGGGGAGAGAGAGAGGAGGAGAGGAGGAGGGAGGGGGAGGGAGGGCAGAGAGAGAGAGCAGGCGAGAGAGAGAGAGAGAGAGAGAGAGAGAGAGAGAGAGAGAGAGAGAGAGAGAGAGAGAAGAGGTAGAGAGAGGGGAGGAGAGTATATATATATATATGAGTATAGAGATAAAAGAGAGAGGAGAAGAGAAGAGATAGATGGAGAGAGAGAGAGAGAGAGAGAGAGAGAGAGAGAGAGAGAGAGAGAGAGAGGGAGAGGGAGAGAGGGAGAGGGAGAGGAGGGAGGGAGGGAGGGAGGGAGGGAGAGGAGAGAGAGAGGGAGGGAGGGGGAGGGAGAGGAGGAGAGGAGGCGGGCGGGCGGGCGGGCGGGCAGGCGGGCGGGCGAGCGAGCGAGCGAGCAGGCAAACAGACGAGCGAGAGAGAGAGAGAGAGAGAGAGAGAGAGAGAGAGAGAGAGAGAGAGAGAGAGAGAGAGAGAAGAGAGAGAGAGAGAGAGAGAGAGAGAGAGAGAGAGAGAGAGAGAGAGGGGGATTAATCACTTTTAGCTGACCCATTTCATTATCTAGACCTATTTCAGCGATAAAACTTTTCAAACGAAGCAGACGAAAGAAAACAACAACACAGAGCTGTGACTTACTGACAGTGCCAGTGGTAATGATTGATTTCCGTCCGACAGAAACAACACAGTGCATTGTAGTCGTCGAACAC
>JAXRKP010000037.1:115000-137500 GCA_037039925.1 Doris montereyensis | reverse complement strand
GCTGGGTAGATCGTGTGATCTTTGAATGCCTCGTGAATCTTAATACAATCATGGAGTTACAAAAAGGATGAAACCTACAATAACCAATGCCATTTTTAAAAGCATTCATACTCATACTTTTTGAATGTTTTGTTTTGAACTGTAAACTATTCCACGCTTTTAACAAGTGCAGTTACAAGGTTCATACCAGGCTCTCTTTTTCATGGTGAGGCGATGGGGGCCGCCGTGAAGGTCTCGGTTCGATTCTGTCTGGTGTTGGTTTGTTTTTTTTTTTTTTTACGCCTTCCCTTATATTCCTTTTTGTATCACTTTCGTCTTTGTCCCTTTGGGCCTTCAGTATCCGTTTTAATTTCTTGCCCATAATCGTCACAATGTGGAATGGATAGCATAGTAGGTCTAGCAACGGCCTACCAAGCCAAAGATCGTGGGTTCAAATCTCGGCGGTGCAGGCTTCAATTTTAAAATGCCTGTTCCTGTAGTAGGCAGGATAAAAAAGGAATGCTTAGTCCTATCGGAAACGGACGATAATCTAGGAGGTCCCTTGTGCCTGTGCGTATGTAAAAGAAACCCTCAGTGGTTGGAAATCCAAACAGAGCAGGCCATTCCGGCCGCCACCCTGGAAAAAATTGAATTCCTACCAAAGAAAGAAAGAATGAAAGAAAAAAAAAACACCTTTTAGAAACACCTACAACCTCCTGTACCTCAGATTTGTTGACCAGTTCAGTACTCTGAACAGATGTAGAAGAGGTAATGTTGACCAGTTCAGTACTCTGAACAGATGTAGAAGAGGCAATTGTTGACCAGTTTAATACTCTGAACAGGTGCAGAAGAGGCAATTGTTAACCAGTTCAGTACTCTGAACAGGTGTAGAAGAGGCAATTGTTAACCAGTTCAGTACTCTGAACAGGTGTAGAAGAGGCAATTGTTAATCAGTTCAGTACTCTGAACAGGTGTAGAAGAGGCAATTGTTAACCAGTTCAGTACTCTGAACAGGTGTAGAAGAGGTAATTATTGACCAGTTCAATACTCTGAACAGGCGTAGAAGAGGCAATTGTTGACCAGTTCAGTACTCTGAACAGGTGTAGAAGAGACAATTGTTGACTAGTTCAGTACTTGAACAGGTGTAGAAGAGGTAATTGTCGACCAGTTCAGTACTCTGAACACTTCCCAGAAGAGGCACTGTGACCAGTTCAGTACTCTGAACAGGTGTAGAAGAGGTAATTGTCCACCAGTTCAGTACTCTGAACAGGTGTAGAAGAGGCCATTGTTGACCAGTTCAGTGCTCTGAACAGGTGTAGAAGAGGCAATTGTTGACCAGTTCAGTACTTTTCTGAACAGGTGTAGAAGAGGCAATTGTTGACCAGTTCAGTACTCTGAACAGGTGTAGAAGAGGCAAAGATCAGAGGGGACGGAAGTCATGGCTCGACATCCATATTTTCCCAGGAATAAAATTAGCTTAGGCGTAGCAGTGACTGCAACTGTTAGAGGACCGTCAATTTGATGCAAGAGGCCATAGTCGTCACTGTTATCATTGTTAAATAGCGTGCGCTTAGCGGCATCTTTCACGTGGAACCAACGTTGCCCTCGCCACTTCCCAACACAAGCGCACTTTTCCCTCTTCCCACATTTTCTGTGTTTTCATCCATCTCAAATCAATCCCATCATCATCGTCATCCATCATCATCATCATCTTCATCATCATCATAATCATCATCACGCCCTCCTTTCATCCTGTCCTGGTGCCTATGCCAGAAACAGAAGAGCCCTCCCTGTCATCCCCTGTCCTGTCAAAGTGACATCTTTTCGACCTCTTTCGAAGAGAATAATACTATGATACCCACATGTCTGTCAACTCCCAGTCATCCCTGTCCAGTCATCCCTGTCCTGTCACAGAGAATGCCATACCCACATTTTTCGACCTCTTCCCTCCTGTCACAGACCTCTTTCGAAGAGAATACTATGATACCCACATGTCTGTCCACTCCCTGTCCAGTCATCCCTGTCCTGTCACAGCGCCATCTTTTCGACCTCTTTCCAAGAGAGTAATACTATGATACCCACATGTCTGTCAACTCCCTGTCCAGTCATCCCTGTCCTGTCACAGCGCCATCTTTTCGACCTCTTTCCAAGAGAGTACTACTATGGTACCCACATGTCTGTCCACTCCCTGTCCAGTCATCCCTGTCCTGTCACAGCGCCATCTTTTCGACCTCTTTCCAAGAGAGTAATACTATGGTACCCACATGTCCTCCACTCCCTGTCCAGTCATCCCTGTCCTGTCACAGCGCCATCTTTTCGACCTCTTTCCAAGAGAGTAATACTATGATACCCACATGTCTGTCAACTCCCTGTCCAGTCATCCCTGTCCTGTCACAGCGCCATCTTTCGACCTCTTTCCAAGAGAGTAATACTATGGTACCCACATGTCTGTCAACTCCCTGTCCAGTTCTCTTGACCAAACCAATTCTACCATTGTAATGTGTACGTGTACTGTGGTATTGGTGTATCACCTACCGACTCATGCTCGTGGACCGTTGCGATGATGACTCACTGGAGCAATGCCATTTAAAAGACATTATAATATCACACCATCCACCCCACCCCCTCTTTCTACTTTTGCCCCGCATAAAAAAAGAAATAATGTCAAGAGATATATTATGTTATTACGATTGCAAATCAATGAACTTCATGCGCACAGCTGTTATTCATCATTTAAAGCTAAAAAGAACAACGACAAAACATGGCCAAATCACGTCACGGAAGAGTTTAAATGAAATTTAACCTGGCATGTCACTCAATAGTAAATATTGCATGATTTCAAACGAACAGTCGTTAACATAATTTCTGTCACAGCCGCCCACTTTGGGTACTTTTGTGTATTCAAATCTCCGTACTGCCCACCAAACCAACTCCATAAGGTTTAACATGAACTCACTGTGTAAAAAGAAGCAAAAACCAAAACAAAACAAAAGCATTTATTTTTAAAAAAAACAAAAAAGCATTTATTTAAAAAACAAAACAAAAAGCATTTATTTCCCATAAGATAATCACATCCATGGTGAGGTATCCTAACCATAGGGTAACGAATAGATTGAAAACTGGTGGTAGGCCTATTGGGCGTGTGTACCAACATTAATTTATTAAAGCCTTTAAAATGAGAACTGATGTTGGGAGACGAGCGTTTGAACGTCAGGTTCTATCTTTTTAAAGCACAACCGAAGATCGGCCCTTTATGAAATTTTTAAGCAGTGTCTTTGTTTGCTAAGAAGAATATTGTTGACGACAGCACTGAAGCCAGTTTTAACAATGAACGATGTCGGAAAGATGAGGTTCAACATCAATCCTGTTCCATAAAAATTGGATTAGAAGCTGACATTTGTAAAGTTTGCCACAAACTCAGACACCCGCCGTTGTTATTGCTCTGTGTATCGTGTTTCAAATTGCAAAGCATTCTACACCCGCTGCTGTTGGATTTACAGCGAATGCATCGACGATCCAATCGGGTATATTTAATCTCGAAATATCCTGGAACCGCTTGTTTTTCATGTCCCCTTTCAGTTGAAGGAAGTCGTCACGGAAATTGTGCAAATCTTCATTTGAATTATCGGCTTGAATGCAGTTCAACTTTGAGAGTTGGCTAAGCTGCCGTTGCAGACTGTCTTTTCGAAAAGGTTCCAGTTTGTCCATGAACGCTGATACCGCCCGCCTTGAATTAATATGCGGCGTTTTCTCATTCAAGTTAGAGATTTGTTTCGCTGGATATCATGTCAATGCTGGTTAGATAGAACGTATAATTTTTTTTCGCTTTCTTTGAGTTGCTCGCAAAGTTAGGTTTTGCTTTCTTGTTCGAAGAATTCGAATATGGTGTCGTAGATTTAAAAAGAAACGAGCAAGGCAACACAAGCCCTTTGATAGCCGTCAGCCACTGCACTCTAGTTGCTAGACTCTCTTTTAGCCATTCATAGAATTATTGTACTAAAATGATTTGTTTTTCTCCTTTTTTAAAATCTTGAACTGTAGTGTATACCATAATTTACTAACCTTGTATAATATAATGCACCACTAAGCAAATGTGTCTGTATTTTGGGACAATAAAGATGTATCTTATCTGATCTTATCTCAAAACGCCTAGTAGTGAGCGGTTCCGGCCGGATTGACGAGCATTGATTGTAGATCTATATCGGTTTGTGAGAGTTGGAATGATTTATTGCTACCTCTTAAAGTACACATACACAAACACCTGTACACAAACACCTGTACACAAAAAACACACACACACCCACACACACGGGTGTCCATACATTACAAGGTGTTACATCCGATCCACCGTTAACCAAGGACGAAGTGGTGAAGTCTTACAAATCGGTAAGGCGTTCGAAATGACTACAGAATGATGGGAGACGCCATTGGTAATGGGCAATCGGACACAATCGAGTTAAACTTCTTAGTCAGCTCCCGTTGGGAAATTATGGCCACCCTGAAGACTGCGATGAACAGACTGCGTTCCTTGTATCCCCCCCCCCTCCCCCCCCCCGCTGCCACTAACCAACAGATACATTTCTCCAGGCTCTCTACGAAATGAATATATGCCTCTTTTGGCCCAAATTTTCTTCAACAGGGAACTTTTTGTCGAATTGTAGGGATAAGAAGAGCGCGCGCTTGTTTGTTGTGATCTCAGGGTGCAACACAAATGGCACCAGACACAACAAAGTTCATAATATTAACGTCAAGACGTAAAATGTTCACGTTTACACGAAGTCTCTTCCACACCGTATCAGCAGCCAATCATATTTTGTGTATTCGCTTTGGAAAATAATGAGTGAGGGATAATACATTTTTTTTTATTTTATAAATTCTTTTTCAAAAGGCTCTCCTCTCTTCTTGTCACACCCTGAGTCGCTTCAGACATTTTTGTTCTATCTCTGTGTTTCCTTCTCTGTTTGTCTGACAGACAGTATAAACGAGGTAATCTTTTCATTCTCTTGGACAAAGGCGAAATATTCTTTCTTTCTTTATCAGTTCCCATTCTACCTTTCGATGTATGTGTTCAGATGCCTGAGATGATCTTTCTCCAGGATGCCCTGTCCTGGCATTTTCTGTTTCCTTCCAAAAAAGTTAAATTTCTATGTTTCAATGCCTCTTTATATCTTCTTCCCACTTTCTCCGAGGTCTGCCTTTTGGTCTTTTACCTTGGGATTTAGCACTGTATACTGATTTAGCTATTCTTTGGTCATTCATTCTGTTTACATGCCCAAACCATCTCAATTGATTTGTTTCTATATTAGTTTTTATGCAATCTGTTTTGGTTTGATCTCATATTGTTGGTATTTCTGATTTTGTCTCTTTTAGTTTTCCCTACTTTCTTCATAGATATTTCATTTCAGCTGCCTTTACTCTATTGTATTCTACTGTCTAAAGTCCAAGTTTCTCTGCCATAGAGGAGAGTAGAACAATAAACTGTATTGTATATTGCCATTTTGGTTTTTTGTTGACAATTCTTGCTTACCTACACATGCCTTTCTTAGACGGTTATACATTGCACTTGCCTTTTGATTCTTTCGTTTATAAAACAACAAAACGCATAATGAATAAGTCAACGTTCTCGGTCCCGAAAGTTTTCAACAATTTGATTTGCTTTACCCACATCCACGTCTAAGGTTTTTGGTAGGATTTCTTATTTTGATGTTGCCCGGATTGCCTGGAAACAGTCCAGGGATCATTGACGTGCACATAGTGTTGTGATCTGCACACGGACCTCTTTTTTAAAAAAAATCGTCCGTTGCCGATGGGACTAGGTGTCGATCCACCTACTGGACCAGGAGGAGGAAGGAGGGAAGGAAGGGAGGTTAGATTTTACTCGAAAAAAATCGAGAAAATTGTTCATCCCAGGGCGGGTTTGAAACCACGATCTTTGGTTGAGAGGCCAACACATTGCCTCTAGACTACCGGGCTTGCCGGGGTCCCTATTGATCCAATGACGTGGCTATTATATTCTTTTCAGCCTTCATTGCTGCACTGTTTGCTCTATTTAGCCGGTCCGTGCATAAAGTGTACAGGCGTATAGATCGGTATTATGAAAGAGAAAACAACCAATAATGAGTTGTCGGGTTTCAAACTTGTAAAAAAAGAGAAAAAACCCAAAACAAACAAAGTATATAAAACAGAGAATCAAAGATTCACAACAACAACAGAAATACAACGGCTCAGGACTCAAATGGACCATTCCTGCCCTGGAAGCGGAATACTGAACTGAAACCCCCCGTCGAAATCGATTGTGCATACAACTGACTTCCGTTTCCAAAGGGAGTTCGGTGAGTACTGAGGCTACGAGGATAATCTGTGGAACCGACCGGGGGGTGGGGGTGGGGGGTTGGGTCGTGGAGACGGGTCACCATGGAGGTCATCAAATTTTTTTCACAGTGGGCCGGATAACTGACAGAATGTCGACCGCGGGCCAGAGCAACTATTGTGTTCTATAACAATACACTGAATACGTTAAAAACCCAACAAAGATAATAAATCTCATTGATTTAGGGCCTATAAATACACAAATACACAATTAATAAAGACAACAAATATAATATAATAAATGTTCAACAAAAAATACCATCAAATTAAGTGATGTCGCAATAAGAGTGGGAAAATCTATATCAGACTGAGTGAGCAAATATCTGATTCCCACAAACGAAGCGGGACACACACACACACACACACACACACACACACACACACATACATACACACACACATACATACACACACACACACACACACACACACACACACACAAATGGAAAAAAGGGAGGATTAAAAAAGGAAGAGATTTCCGGCAAGGGCTGGACAAATTGACCTTGGTGGGCCGAATTTGGCCCGCGGACCATGGTTAGGTGACCCCAATCTAGAGAAGTCTAAAAATAGTCCACATCACTCATAAGGGGCAGAAGCAGTAACTTACACCTTATATAAAAACGCATAACACCAGGAGAAGGGGATATTATTAAAGCAAGGTATTCCATCGACTGAAACTATGAGTATGGGGGGAGAGGGTTTTGTGTTATTAGAATTTACTCCTGTCCATCATACGTAGTGATCTCAGTGTGAATCAAGAGGACACGGCAAGATTTTTTTAAAAGACACGTGAAAAGAGTGGAAAAGGATAAGAAGAAGGACATACCAGTAGCGGGGGTAATCTAGAATATCAATTTTATTTCAGGCTAGATATAGGAAAATTTTATAATAATACATGTACTGAAAAATTCTGTCGACAAGCTGGGAATAAGGGAAGAAACAATCATTGAACCCAGAAAATGACCAGGAACGTAATACATGCATCAGACGTACTACTAGTTGGATTCAATATTCTCCCCCACATCCACATCCTTTAAGGTGTCAGACATGGTCAGCATCTTGGGCAACCATGTCATCAGTTGCGGGCAAACTCAATAATACTTCCGATTAAAAAACAAAAGGAACAATAATAATAATCATAAATTACAAAAAAAAGAAAGGAAGAGCATAATAGCGAATTTGCATACCGTACATTAGAATTATTGTCAATTGCCGCGCCTAACATATACTTTAATAACAACAACAACAACAACAACTGTCACTGGCACATTTTCAGACAGAAAGAGATCAATGTATATATTGGGAAAGGGAGACACACATACCATTACAGCGTTAATCTGACTTGAAAACATCCATTGTCTTACCCCATGGATTTCGACCATGAAGGGATGAAGGGATCCAGGTCGTAGAAACGGTCCATACAGCTCACTGGGAAAACCCGTCGGTCTCTTGAATAGGTCTATCGTGCAGAGGCTCCTGTCATTTCGCTTCATGAGTACCGGTCAATAATGGATTTTATACCAGGTCAAAAGTCTTAATAACTGGAATGACATAACAGTAGGTATCCTGAGTTGTAGTGCGTCATAATGAGAGGTGCGCCCATGCACACAGCCCACTCCACGGCGTGTCTTTTGTGTTTTTCGTTGTTGTGCCTTTTTTGTTTTCCATATCTCTCTCTCCATCCATCTATCTGTCTATCTATCTATCTATCTATCTATCTATCTATCTATCTATCTATCTATCTATCCATATATCTATCTATCTATTTATCTATCTATGTATCTATCTATCTATATATCTATCTATCTCTATCTGTCGGTTTGTCTAACTGCCTGTCTGCTTGTCCATCTGTCTTTCCACCCATCCATCCATCATTATATATATTGTCGCTTGCACAAGTAACCTTTTTATTCCCAGTAATAACAAAATGAACAAAATATTAAGTTTGTTAGAGACAACGATACTCGTTGTTACGATTAACTGAGTCTCCAGAAAATTTGGAACCCTTGAGACAAATAGCAAAATAAATCCCTATAAAAAAGAGAACCCCCCCCCCAAAGAATCGTGTCTGGTTCTGACGTAATATAATAAATAATATACTAATGAGAAGACAATGAAGAAGAAGAAGAAGAAGAAAAACCCTCAATCAATCATCTCAGCGCTAATGAGGGACTTACGTCGTTTCTGTCGAGTGACGGCAATATTAAGAAACTGGCACTCATAGTATCCATGTCTGGACAAATAATATGACCCGTCAGGTGAAGGCCAACCTATTGTTGTTGCTGTTGCTCCACGAGCTACCGTCGTTCAACAGGTGAGGCAGTGTGGATTTTCGCTCAAGATTCGTGACGTCACTCACAGCGACTGCCCTGTTGTTAGTAAGCGTCTGACGCCTTTCAACCTTCCAACTGCGGTGTGGTTCAATGGGCGCTATCGATTGAGTGCTGGAAACGGAGACAGAGCATTGTGGATATGGTTTGAGCGGGGAGGACGACACCATTAGAGAGCGTTTCTCTTCTTTCTTTTTAATTTTTTAATTTTATTTGCCCATGTCAACCACTAAGTTGATGTCGGGGATGTTTGGTAGGATTTCCTTGTTTGTTTTTTAAATTCTGCCCGGACAGCCTTGTAAACAGCTAAGGGATCTTTAACGTGCACAGAATATTGTGATCTGCACACGAGACCTCCTTTTATATCGCCCGTCATCCGATCTTGCCATAGATTTTACCAAACCATCAGAGATGGATGTTCATCTTCCAGACAAGTTCTTGACAAGGCACGTTATTGTGACAAAGATAATTACCTCGTATGTAAAGGCTTTGTCATCTTTCATTTTGTTTGCTCAAGGTGGATAATTAAGTAGAGGCTGGGGAGAAAGAAGAGGGAAGACGGATCGATAAATACAGACATAAATATATTATTACAAATGGACAATAAGAAAGACGGGTCTTCAAGTGAAAGAAAAGAGAGAGAGAGAGAGAGAGAGAGAGAGAGAGAGAGAGAGAGAGAGAGAGAGAGAGAGAGAGAGAAAGAGAGAAAGAGAGAGAGAGAGAGAGAGAGAGAGAGAGAGAGAGAGAGAGAGAGAGAGAGAGAGAGACAGAGAGACAGACAGACTGAGAAACATAGAGTCACAGACAGACAGAAAGAGGAGACAGAGAAACAGACAGAGACATTGAGATTTCAGACACACGGACGGACGGACGGACGGACAGACGCAGGCAGATACTCGTGGCCATCCAAAACCATTGTTGGTCCCAATGACCCTGTCTTCCCAGCTGACACCTTGGATTTCAGACAATGACCGACGACAACAGACTAATGTACGCCATGCCGGTTTCGCTCCTCTCCCATTACCGCTGAGCACGGCGTCAAACGACGTATGCCGGTAAAACACGGCAGGAGGTCGTCCACGCGCTGTCAGTGGGTCTTGTCACGTGTCTAATCGCCACCAGGGACTGCCAAAGGAAGGTGGTGGTGGTCCATAGGATTCTTTTTTTTTAATTTTTTTTTTTTTATTGTTGTTTTCTTTTTGTTTTGTTTTGTTTGTTTGTTTGTTGGTCTTACTGATCTTTCTAACGGACTCCGAGCAGGGCTTCGGTGTTGAATGTCTCCACGTTGTCGGCGTATTAGTTAGTTGCGGTCGTACCAAGAGAAGAAATCGCCAGGTGTTGAGTTCGCAATTGGTTGGGTTGAAGCTATTGTCATTGTCAAAATGGAGACCAGGAGTTTTAAACTAGTTAAATGGTTGTTGTTGTTGTTGTCACTGTTAAAATGGAAATCAGGAGTTTCTCAACTTGTTGAATGGTAGTTGTTGTTTACATAGTTAAAATGGAAATCAGGAGTTTCTCAACTTGTCGAATGGTAGTTTACATTGTTAAAATGGAAATCAGGAGTTTCTCAACTTGTCGATTGGTAGTTGTTGTCCTTGTGAAAATGGAAATCAGGAGTTTTTCAACTTGTGAAATGGTAGTTTACATTGTTAAAATGGAAATCAGGAGTTTTTCAACTTGTTGAATTGTAGTTGTTGTCATTGTTAAAATGGAAATCAGGAGTTTCTCAACTTGCCGAATAGTAGTTCTTGTCAATGATAAAATGAAAATCAGGAGTTTCTCATCTTGTAGAACGGTAGTTGTCATTGTTAAAATAGACATGAACAGTTTCGCAAATTGTCTTTGTTGTTGTCCTTGTCTGTATGGGGTGATATAAAAGCTATCTATACCTTAATATAAGTATTACCACACAGATTATCTCCCCGACTTCCTTTCTTTGAATCTACCTATGCACGGTGTTTTATTTATGTATCTGTCAAAGTATCTCCAAGTTTGTGTATCTGCACCCCACCCCTCTAGACAGAAAGTGAGAGCGAGAGAGAGCGAGAGAGAGAGAGAGAGAGAGAGAGAGAGAGAGAGAGAGAGAGAGAGAGAGAGAGAGAGAGAGAGAGAGAGAGAGAGAGAGAGAGAGAGAGAGAGAGAGAGAGAGAGAGAGAGAGAGAGAGAGAGAGAGAGAGATAAATCAATTAAAACAATAAATAAAACACGTGATATTGGTTCGTCAGCTGAAAAGACGAGCAGGCAGCGATGGGCCAACATCTACCAGAACGGAAGCCAACATCCGTCAAAGAGGTCGTTTTTATCACAGAAAGATTGACCAGGAGCACACAGATACATGGAGAAAACCACTTGAGACATGAACTTTTCTCTTATAAATCATTGTGTTTACACGCCCAAACCATTGGAGTTGGTTTATTTCTGTCTTAGTTTTAATGCCACCTGTTGTGTCTCTGCTTTTGTCTCTTTTAGTTTTTCCCTGTCACTATTCTTAATTATTTAATTATTTAGATAAGTTCAGCCGCCTGTATTCTACTGTAGATCTATTTCCTCCTGTCTAAGGTCCAGATTTCACTGCTTTAGAGGAGAGTAGGACGATAGACTGTGTTTTGTTGTTCAAAATTGATGGTTTGTTTTGGAACCTTGTAACTTGGCGTGGTCATGCTGAAAAGCAGACAGTGACTGGTAAGGGAATGGCGCAAGACCATAACATTCACAAGTTTATTATAAACCTTGAACAGATAACACACCCATATTAAGCGCGAGAAAGGAAAGCAAAATCCGTGAAAGGAGAAGATGGGTATAGTGTGAAATGAATAATAATAATAATAATAATAATAATAATAATAATAATAATAATAATAATAATAATAATAATAATAATAATAATAACAACAACAACAACAACACAAATAAAATAACAATAGAACAAATTCATTATATTATGCTTACCGTATCAGGCTGACAGTCCATTCTTGAACGTCACTTGCATGTCACAACAGTGTCAACATCTGTGTGAAATAGACACAACGTGGGTGTTATAATTTGGCTTAGATCTATTTACAAAACGGCATGTGCCATCAACAACAGTAACTGATTTGAGGGGAAAAATAGTTTCCATGAAAATACAATTATTACACTGCCTGCTTACACAACATGTGTGTGATGGTCTGTCTCTCTATCTGTCTGTCAGAGTCTCTCTGTCTGTCTCATATATATATATATATATATATATATATATATATATATATATATATATATATATATATATATATATATATATATATATATATATATATATATATATATGTATTTATAACTGTACATCTCAAACTTTGACCGTGCTAATCTCAGGAACCACTGAACCCACAACCGACGTATTTCACAGGTAAATTTCAAATAGCCTTCTTAAGGTTCTTATCGAAACAACTCTTGGGTCAAATCAGTATTTGAATCGATTGGAAAAAATATTGTTTTGCCTGCGATCCACGAAACTTTTTTTATGTTTCTTGTTACTCATTCACTCACTTCCTGTCATTAGATATGCAAATGAAACGCTCGCCTAACCTAAATATCGAATACGGTATCGGTACTTGATGTCACCCTGTCCCCAATAACCTATTGCGCAGTTCATCGTTGAAAAAAATAAATATGGGTAAAAAGAGTAATCATAAACATCATTGTCTACGGGCATCCTTGCATATATATGAAACGGTACGTCTCAAACTTTGACCCCTCTAAACTCAGGAACCCCCTGCATCCACAAACTCCATATTTCGAATGTGAATTTCAAATAGCCTACTTTAGGTTCTTGGAGAAAAAAACCTTGGGTCAAATCAGTATTTTTAATTGATTGGGAAAAGATTGTTTTACCTGCGATCCACGAAAGATGTTATTGCTATTGTTACTCATTCCTTATTTCCGGTTATTAGATCTGTAAATGAAAATTCTGCCTAACCTAAGTATCGAATACTGTATCCGTACTTGCTATCACCCTGCACCCGGTGACCTATTTGTGTAGTTCGACATTGAAAAAAATAAGAATATGGTAAAGAGTAATCATAATCACCATTGTCTACGGGCATGCTTGTGTGTGTGTATATATTTTATTTATTTTTATTTTCTCTTTCTCTCTCTCTCTCTCTCTCTCTCTCTCTCTCTCTCTCTCTCTCTCTCTCTCTCTCTCTCTCTCTCTCTCTCTCTCTCTCTCTCTCTCTCTCTCTCTCTCTCTCTCTTAAGGTAAAAATGGCATAGATTTGCACTCCAGTACTAAGGAAGTTGTGGCTTCATAAATTAAAATCTCGAAAGAGAAATGCACACGTATTTTTACGCACTCGATCCTGGTACTACTATGCATGCATGACTGGCTGAGAGTACAAACCGTGAAATTGTCACCGAGATAGCTAACTTTATCAAATTTGAGCTACATACACTCATATATTTACGTTGCACACCATACCACTAACCGTTGAGACGGACATTCATGAGGTGGGATAGCTGAAAGGACCTGAGACGGAGTGATGATTGTATTGTATGATGTCAAAGCGGTAGGGCCTGCGTTCATGCGCAAAAGCGCTTTAAATGTTCTTGATGATTGATATCTATTGGTCGGTGAGAAGGACCTTCATCAATGTATGCTAGGTAGAAGCGTACCCTCTCTCTGTGCCTGTCTGTCTGTCCGTCTCTGTCTGTCTGTCTGTCTCTCTCCCTCCCTCCCTCCCTCCCCCTCTCTCTCTGTCTCTCTCTGTCTCTCTCTGTCTCTACCTCTGTCTCTCTCTCTGTCTGTCTGTCTGTCTGTCTGTCTCTCTCTCTCTCTCTCTCTCTCTCTCTCTCTCTCTCTCTCTCTCTCACACACACACACACACAAACACACACACATCCACCCACTTTGTCTCTGTCTGTCTCTGTGTCTGTCTGTGTCTGTCTCTCTGTTTCCATCTGTCTTTCTCCCACCTCTCTCTCTCTCTCTCTCTCTCTCTCTCTCTCTCTCTCTCTCTCTCTCTCTCTCTCTCTCTCTCTCTCTCTGTGTTTCTGTCTCTGTTTTTCTCTCTGTCTCTCTGTATCTCTCTTTCTGTCTCTGTCTCTGTCACTGTCTCTGTCTTTCTCTGTCTCTGTCTGTCTGTCTGCCTGTCTGTCTGTCTGTCTGTCTGTCTCTCTCTGTGTCTTTCTCTCTCTCTGTCTTTCTCTCTCTCTCTGTCTTTCTCTCTCTCTCTCTCTCTCTCTCTCTCTCTCTCTCTCTCTCTCTCTCTCTCTCTCTCTCTCTCTCTCTCTCTCTCTCTCTTCCCTCTCTGTCTTTCTCTCTCTCTGTCTCTCTGTCTCTGTCGCTGTCTCTGTCTCTCTGTCTCTGTCTCTGTCTCTGTCTCTGTCTCTGTCTCTGTCTCTGTCTCTGTCTCTCTCTCTCTCTCTCTCTCTCTCTCTCTCTCTCTCTCTCTCTCTCTCTCTCTCTTCTCTTTCTCTCTCTCTGTGTCTCTGTCGCTGTCTCTGTCTCTGTCTGTCTGTCTCTCTCTGTCTCTGTCTCTGTCTGTCTGTCTGTCTGTCTCTCTCTCTCTCTCTCTCTCTCTCTCTCTCTCTCTCTCTCTCTCTCTCTCTCTCTCACACACACACACACACACAAACACCCACCCACTTTGTCTCTGTCTATCTCTGTGTCTGTCTGTCTGTCTGTCTCTCTCTCTGTTTCCATCTGTCTTCTTCCAATATTCTCTCTCTCTCTCTTCCTCTCTCTCTCTCTCTCTATTTTCTTTCTCTCTCTCTCTCTCTTTCTCTCTCTCTCTCTCTCTCTCTCTGAGGCTCTCTCTCTCTCTCCCTCTGTTTCATTAGGTATGTCTTTCCTTCTTTGTCTTCACTTTAAATGACTAAAAGAGCACACAGGCATAGCCTTGAAAAACACAATCGCCTATTCACTGCTTTTGTTCTTACAGAAGCTTGATGTGGATGGATCGAACGAAGCCCGAGCATTGACCTTATCCAACACTACAATTCTTAGAAATCTATTACTGGCACAGACCATGGTAATAATAATAACAATAATAGTATGTAAAAACAATTGATTATAATTAAATAAAAGAGTAAAACTAGAATCATATTTATATAATTTATTATATCAAAGTACTTGTGGAGTCTACAGACCAGAGTCCGTTTTCACATTACAGCGCCGCATACTAAACTGATAGGTCAGTTTAAGAGTATAATGCCATGAGGGCAATAAAGCTGTTTACACATAGCATATTATACATTGTTAGACATAGCTTCACATTTCAGACTTAACAAGCTGGACGACATCCACCACAACGGACGCAAATTAGAAGAGCCGTTGAGTTTGCAAGTGGTAGAGCATTATAAATTGTGTTGTGATGTGAGCTTGTGATCACGACCACACTGGTTCGAAACCCTGGCTGGTCTGTGGACTTTTTGTTTTGTTTCTCGCAGCACTTAGAAAAAAAACATAGGTACCGGTAGCTCAATCAGTAGAGCATCGGACACTCGTCCAGGAGGTACGAGTTGCATTCCCTCCCAGTCTGGGTATTTTTCCCCCACTGGCCCTTCTGTCGAACCAGCAATGAAAAAGTAGCTAGGTCTATTCAGATTCGGTGAAAGTATAGGCGGCGCGGAAAGCATTGGTAAAATACCACACTATGCCATATGCTTAGAAACATCAGGATTCTACTCACGCTAAGTATGGGATTTACTTTAGTTACACCAGGAAAGGTACTCTCCTCACTTGACTCAGGAATAAAAGGAATACCCATCTACAGACAGAGGAGAAGTTTCTCAAAAGCGTTAGTACGTATACATAGCGTCTAGCAGGCTGCTATGCTGCATGTTCCTCATAAATTATGTACAGCCGGTAAGCCTGAAATTGTGCGGGGATACATCAGTCCATATATGTGATTGGGTCGTAAGCCAATGTTTTGTTTTACAGTTCTCTCTCACACTCACCACACATTCACTCACACACACACAAACACACACACACACACACTCTCTCTCTCTTTTTCTCTCTCTCTTTCTCTTGACTATAAGCAAAGCTCTCTCTCTCTCTCTCTCTCTGCCTCTATTAACTGATTTTGTCTTTCTCTCTCTCTTGTTTCTCTCTCTCTCCCCCCCCTCCCTCCTCCCTCTCCTCTCTCTCTCTCTCTCTCTTACACACACACATTCTCTCTCTCTCTCTCTCTCTCTCTCTCTCTCTCTCTCTCTCTCTCTCTCTCTCGTTTTCAGACCACTCGCACGCGACTAATTTGTTCACACACTTCGTCGCCGATAGAAATGCCTGGATCAATACAACATAATATCATAGTTTATACTGGTACACTGTACCGAAATCCTTCATCCTGCCTGCTGATGTCTTTACCATTCAGCCAGCCCCGATGAGAAGGTCTCAAGGCCAAGACTCGCCATCAGCACAATGACATGGCTAATTATTGACCAGAGAGAGAGAGAGAGAGAGAGAGAGAGTTAGATTTATTTTGGTTTTCGCCCTAGCGCCTGACCATTACCTGGCCAACTATCGATTTTTGAATTGATGTCCTGCTGCTGGGCATCGCTGCAATCATGTGTGTTGGACACCTCTCATGGAAACGTGCTAGATCTTTTAGTCCCCCAGCACTGTCATTGCCGTTGACATTAAATTTCTCGATGCTTACCATAATTAAAACATCTATCTACAAAATTTATATCTATCTATCTATCTATCTATCTATCTATCTATCTATCTATCTATCTATCTACCTATCTATCTATATATCTGTATATATATATATATAAACATATATATAAAGTATTAATTGCTATATAAGTATCATATATATATATATATATTTATCTATCTATCTATCTACCTACCTATCTATATATCTATATATTTATCCATCCATCCGTCTATCTATATATTTTATCTATCTATCGTTACATTCATCAATATCTATATACCTACCTATCTACTTATTTATATATCTATATATCTATCTGTTTAGTATATTATCTATCTATATTTATAGCTACCTATCTACCTATCTATCTATCTATCTATCTACCTACATATCTATCTATCTATCTATATATCTGCCTACATATCTATCTATCTATCTATCTATCTATCTATCTATCTATTTCTCTATCTATGAATCTATCTATTATTATAATTATTGTGGTGTGATGACAATTATTTACAACTTAATGTTAACAAAACAAAAGAAATGATTTTTGATTTTAGGAAGACAAATAACATCCATAATGATATTGTTATAAAAGATGAAACAGTTGAGAAAGTTAATGAATATAAATATCTTGGCATAATTTTTGACGAGAAGCTAGAATGGCAAAAACAATCAAATAAAGTTTTAAAGAACGTGAACAAAAGAATGTATTTTATGAGGAAGTTTTATAAGTTTCAAATTGATAACACTCTAATAAGACTTTTCCATCAAGCTTGCATACAGAGTGTTATTATTTTTAGTATAACTGCATGGGGAGGAAATACAAGAGATAGAGAAAAGAAGACATTTAATAGGACACTGAAACACATAGGGAAACTCATAAATGATGTAGAGCCGGAGAACTTTGAAGATATGTATGAGATTCAATGCAAGATCAAACTCAGGAGTATACTTAAAGACAACACCCACGCTCTTTTCTCCATACCAAAACAAGTAGTAGAAGCGGTCGACTTATACATTTGAAAATCCCGCACTGAGAGATATTTTAGATCTTTCTTCCAAGCGCCATACGAAAGTTTGACCCTACTTTAGTTTGAAAGCACAAATGGCGTTTTCCTCACAATGTTTAAGAAATGTAAATTGATGGATGATGAATGAGTGATTTATGATAAGTTAATGAATGTGTATGAAGCTAAACTGATTTGTCTATAATTATTCATCTTTTTTAATTTTAATTTTTTTAAATGTATATTGTTTCACCGCACTATTTATTTACCCACCTTTTTTTTGTATACTTCTCCTAAAATCTTAACATTTAATGATTAACTAAGTTAAATTTGTTTTTAATTTGAATGCATTGACGTATTCTTTTATTTTGTCAAATGGAAATTGTGATAACACAAGTATAATTTCGTTTTTTTTAAAGGATCAATAAAGATGATTGAAATTGAATTATTAGTATTAATAATAATAATAATAATAATAATAATAATAATAATAATAATAATAATAATAATAATAATCATATTTCGTGCGTGTAATATGTGCTTGATTTACGAATTTGACTCAACATGGCATCGATGACGTTAGCCAGTGAATAACGTTTGGATTAATCTGTTTCCAATTGAATATATGTCAAAAAGTGTACGCACTGTGTACAGTTTCCATTAGTTCATGAGATTCAACGAACGCGCAAAGTAATACATGTATATTATATGTCCTTCATTAAAAAATGTAACGTCATAAAGCAACTGTTGTAAAAGCAAGTACGGTTTAGCGGCGTAAAAGAAAGTCGGTCAAATTTGTACTCGATGTCGGCATTGGCTTAGATCTACATTTAGAGGTGAGAATGAAGAAATCGACAAATTGGACCCCCTTGCTTTTAAGCCGCTAAACCACAAAATGACCGGAAAGTGGTATCCCAACATTGTTTGTGAAAGGTGGCATTGCATTGACAAGACAAGGGGACCATGCTCGCAATCTCGTCCCATTTCAGCGCCACTAATTGTAATGCTTTGTATGAGAATAAGGAGTGGCGTGACTAAAATGATTAGTGTATTACCAGGGATGATAGATGAATGGTTCTTAACCAGTTCTAGCCCATGCACCCTTTCGACCATAATATACCAGAATGCCAACCCCCCCCCGTGTAAAAAATTATCTGCCTCAAAAGGTGCATTCAAAATAATAGAGCCAGCCAATCTGTGGTTGATATTCTCACCTCGCCCTCCCTGCCCCCCACCTGCCCCTCCCCTCCCTTAAATTGTGTTTACATCTCGGCACCAATACCACCTCGTGCGTAGCGACCTTAACATCGGCCAACATGAAATCTACCTAATGTCATAGCCAGTCATACTCTTCTTTGAGCTGTACAAATGCGAGGCACTAGGACCCAAAACTGTACTTTTTAGGTTCTCCACTGATAAAGGCTAATCATTCTACTACTACTACTACTACTACTACTACTACTACTACTACTACTACTACTACTACTACTACTACTACTGCTACTACTACTACTACTACTACTACTACTACTACTACTACCGCTACCACTACTACTGCTACTACTACTACTACTACTGCTACTACTACTACTACTACTACTACTACTACTGCTGCTACTACTACCACTACTACTACTACTACTACTACTACTACTACTACTACTATTACCACCACCCCCACTACTACTGCGACTACTACTACTACCACATGTTCTATTACCGGTCTAAAAAGCGACTTTAAGGTGTGCATCAAATTTAGAGTTTAGGGATAGTTACAAAAGGTAAGGGTATCAAGGATTACAGTAGGCCGTAGATATATTAGTACGTAGTATAGAGGTCCAACTCGCGCATTCTTTTCTGATATTATGCGCTGGAAGTGGGCGTGGCAATATTTTCACTGTGTGCGTGTGGGTTTTTTTTTCGAAGTGGGTGGCCACAGCGTAATACGCTACAGTTACTACCATTTATTCCTCGCAGCGTAACCCGCGGTCTTTACCACCTACATTTCGGAACGCGTAACACACGTTGTCTACCAACTTAGCGGCAGCGTGTTGAACCGGAAGGACTGGCCAAGCGTGTTGAACCGGAAGGACTGGATTGATCCGGTTTGTTTTTGAACTCTCTCTAGTCTTCTTCTTGTATTCCTCAACATGGCATCGCTGCAATTATTGCAAGAATTTTCATCGTGGAATAACTTTTTGATGCAGTTGAGAAACATTGTACAAAAACAAATCAACCTTTAGTGAAATCTTCATGCAAAACCTGCATTCAAGCCAATAAGCATGTCAAAGATGGACAGAGGGTGTACCCACTTGAAATGGAGTATGTTTACTACACATTTTCATGCACGCATGGTGGCTCGTTCAAAACCAGTGGCCAAGGGAAGCGTGATACAAAGTAAGTTGTGTTTGATCACTTTGCTATGTTTCTTTCCAAAAGATGACATGAATCTTTATTGACAATAATAGTTGATTTAGATCTATATGCCAGATAATGCAATATCTAGATATATCTACAAACTAAAATGGTTGCTTTCGATGCTAAGGTGCCAAACAGAATGTGAATTAATGGCGGCTATCGGAAAACTTGTACCGTATTAGACTATCATCACGCTCTATCTATCAACGCTGCAGCTACCATCATTTGTTCCCCGTAGCGTAACACGCTGATCTTTGTTCCACGCTGAGTTTATCAACTCGGCAGGCGGGTGGCAGCGTATTACGCTGTACCTACTACTGTCTCTTTCCCGCAGCGTAACACGGGATGGAAAATCCCGTGTTCTCCGTCACGTAACACGCTGTGTCCACCAGCGGCCTTTTTTTTTAGCGTGGTCGCGATGAAGGTGCTGTGTCATCTTAACGTAGGCCTATCATCTTTGGTGTGACTGGTCGGCTCAAGGTCGGGTTGATTCAAACACGCCGATCGATGGGTTGTAGTCCACCCATCTACCAGACATACGTAGAATGACAATGGGAGTGTTCGACGACGGCGCTTGTTGTAGTATGACCTTCATCCTAATCCCAATACGTTAGTTCACACGTATGCAGTAATTATAGTTATAACTTACCGTCATCTCTCTCTCTCTCTCTCTCTCTCTCTCTCTCTCTCTCTCTCTCTCTCTCTCTCTCTCTCTCTCTCTCTCTCTCTCTCTCTCTCTCTCTCTCTCTCTCTCTCTCTCTCTCTCTCTCTCTCTCTCTCTCTCTCTCTCTCTCTCTCTCTCTCTCTCTCTCTATATATATATATATATATATATATATATATATATATATATATATATATTTATATATATATATATATATATATATCTCCCTCCTCCCCCCCCCCTCCTCTCTCTCTCTCTTTCTCTCTCTCTCTCTCTCTCTCTCTCTCTCTCTCTCTCTCTCTCTCTCTCTCTCTCTCTCTCTCTCTCTCTCTCTCTCTCTCTCTCTCTCTCTCTCTCCCTCTGTTCCCCTTTCACTCTGTCACGACATGTCTCTCATCTTTAAGTTCCCTCTGAATTTACCCTGAAATCACCGCATGTGGTGGACACGGGTAGATCTCAATGGAACAAACGTTATTTTCGTTACAACCTTATCTTACTTCTCTTTTATTTTTCTCCCTTCATGTTCACAGCTCAATCTCTATAGAGATATACGATCTACAAAAATAATCTGATTAAAAAAGCAAAACAACTACAACAAAACCAACCACAAAAGACCCAACAAACAAACGATTAAAACATGCGGTGGGTGTGTTCCTTTTCGTCCTTGACACGACACGTTTAAAGAGAGCGATCTCTCGTCCACAAATTATTTCCTTGATATGAACCCCCTTGTAAGCTGCTGAAAATCTCGTGAATGGTGCGGAAATTAAGACCTTTAATGTTATTTAATGAATCAATGGTGTGTAGGGACTGTGTTTGCCTTGACCGCGGCCATAGCTTGACCTGACAACATGTGCGTCCACTTAGATTCTTCCTAGCGGACGGAGAGAACAAACGCGTTTCACTTTGGTTTCTTCTAGCGGACGGAGAGAACAAACGCGTGTTCACTTTGGTTTCTTCCCAGTGGACGGAGAGAACAAACGCGTGTTCACTTTGGTTTCTTCCTAGCGGACGGAGAGAACAAACGCGTCTTCACTTTGGGTTCTTTCCGGTGGACGGAGAGAACAAACCCGTGTTCACTTTGGGTTCTTCCCAGTGGACGGAGAGAACAAACCCGTATTCACTTTGAATTCTTCCCAGTGAACGGAGAGAACAAACCCGTATTCACTTTGGGTTCTTCGCAGTGAACGGAGAAAACAAACCCGTATTCACGTTGCCAGTGGATGGAGAGAACAAACCCATATTCACTTTGGGTTCTTCCCAGTGGACGGAGAGAACAAACCCGTATTCACTTTGGGTTATTCCCAGTGAACGGAGAGAACAAACACGTATTCAATTGGGTTCTTCCCAGTGAACGGAGAAAACAAACCCGTATTCACTTTGCCAGTGGACGGAGAGAACAAACCCATATTCACTTTGGCTTCTTCCCAGTGGACGGAGAGAACAAGCCCGTATTCACTTTGGGTTATTCCCAGTGAACGGAGAGAACAAACGCGTGTTCACTTTGGGTTATTCCCAGTGGACGGAGAGAACAAGCCCGTATTTACTTTGGGTTATTCCCAGTGAGCGGAGAGAACAAACACGTATTCAATTGGGTTCTTCCCAGTGAACGGAGAGAACAAACGCGTGTTCACTATGGGTTTTCCCAGTGAACGGAGAGAACAAACCGTATTTACTTTGGGTTCTTCCCAGTGAATGGAGAGAACAAACGCGTATTCAATTGGGTTCTTCCCGGGTTCTTCCCAGTGAATGGAGAGAACAAACGCGTGTTCACTTTGGGTTCTTCCCAGTGGATGAAGGGAACAAACGCGTATTCAATTGGGTTCTTCCCAGCGGACAAAGGGAACAAACGCATATTCAATTGGGTTCTTCCCATTGAGCGGAGGGAACAACAAACGCGTGCTCACTTTGGGTTCTTCCCAGTTGACGAAGGGAACAAACGCGTATTCAATTGGGTTCTTCCCAGTTGGCCCGAAGGCAACAACGCGTATTCAATTGGGTTCTTCCAGCAGACAAAGAGAACAAACGCCAGTATTCAATTGGGTTCTTCCCAGTGGAAGAAGGCAACAAACGCCGTATTC